>VZTE01004632.1:399601-441346 GCA_013397775.1 Eulacestoma nigropectus | reverse complement strand
CCCGCCGGGCGGAGAAGCTGGTGGGCACCACGGCCTACAGCCTGCTCTGGAACAACTGCGAGCACTTCGTCACCTTCTGCCGATACGGAGCCCCGGTCAGCTTCCAGACCGAGAAGGTACGGCGCGGCCCGCGGCGGCGCTGCCCTTCCCCTGGCGACCCCGCTCCCCGGAGCTGGGCCGGGCACTGCCGCGGGCCCCGGGCGGGGGTGCCGGTCCCGCCCGCCGGCCCGGCCGCCGCTGACGCCGCTCTTCCCGCAGCGGGCAGTGCCGCCGGCGAGCCTGGCCTCAGCTGGCTTCAAGCAGTGAGGAAAGCGAAGCTGAATTAGTAGAACAATTAATACGCTTCTAAAATGCTCTGAAGCTACAGGTTCCAGCCGGAGCCACAGGCAGTACCGGGGCTGATGCTGGGCGTGATGCGGGTGCCAGCCCGGCTTTTCCCTCTTCCCCTCTCTCCGGGGAGTCCGTGTGAGGGCTGGGGCAGCAGCTGCTGCTCTGTCCCGAGAGAGTGGGCATCGCCAGCTCTGCAGCCAAAGCTTTCCTCTTCAAATCTCATTTTTTGCACTTCTTTTTTTTTTTTTCAGTTCTGTGAGACTGTGAAGATGATTATTCGGGACCAGAGGAGCGTGCTCGCATCCGTGCTTGTGGGACTAGCGTCAATAGTCTGCCTAGGTGTGGCACCCTCCACCACGCTCCCCACCATCTTCATTCCGTTCTTTCTGTGGATGGCTGGCTAACAGCCTTCCTGGAGGCTTCCATCCAGCATCTGTATATAGGATGTATACTACTGTATTTATGAAAGCACAGATTACTCACTGGCATCATGTAAAGTTTCTTAACTTTGTGCACCATTTTAAAATACAACTTAGTCTAGAACACAGTGCACAAGGCATAGCTTACTATGTAAGCCAAATAACAGATTTCCTGAAAATCTTGGTATATTTTAACACACCTTTAAATAATGAAAAAAGTAGGGTTGCGATGCAGTTCTGCTCCTTGTCTTTAGCCAAAAATGATTCTAATAACAACTCTTGTTCTTCAGTTTCTTAGCTGCATACCTGGGTAGCGTAACTATTAATAAAAATGGATGATGGAGTTCTACAAAGTGATAGAAATGGAGAACAAACTACTTACCTCTTCCTTTTATATATATAGTGTATATTCAGAAATTACTGTCTCCATTCCTAAAATACTCCTCAGTGGAAATGCAAGTAAATTGACTCTTTTTTGAGAGCAAAGAAGAAAAACCAACCCTGGGCTGAGTGCTGCAGGAGCACATCTGGCCAGACTGGTTAAAGTAGTTTCCCTTCTGAGAAATGTTCAGAAATCTGTCATTTGTGTTAATTGTGTAAACACTTACTACCGTATTGAACAACTTTTTAATTGGGTTAGTGATAAGGAAATATGGCAATTCCTCACCGATTTCCTTGCCAGTGATAGTGGCTAATATGGCTAATATAAATAGCTACAGAGGGATTTAGGAGCTACAGGAAGAAATTAGCTTGCGTTATGTCAACTAGTGGTGTACAGATGTTGGACATTTCCAGCATTCCAGGGCACATGGCAGGGAGGAGGAGGACAGACACCAATTTAGTTCTTACTGTCCCTCAGCAGTGGAACCTGTGTAGGTGCTGTAAAGTATCAGGGATTATTGGAGCAGTTTCTGTGGTGGCTATATTGTGATTTTGGATATTGCCTTAAAACATTTTCTCAGTGAAAGACAACGTGTCTTCCTATACTCACCTCTTGTAAGTATTCACTTTCAAGCCAGTAGCTGGTGCTAGAAATGTTTTATCTTCAATGCTGAGGCCTTTCAATTTATCAAGAATGTGTAAAGTCGGATTTCAAATCATGTTCATGTAGGCAATTGTTTAAATGCTAAAAACCTCTGTATTTTTTTTCTTATCAAGGTCTTTTATGTATGCAGAGAAATTGTTCTGCTCCTGGAATTGTTCAGCCTTGTGTGCATACATGTGCTTCCTTGTTCACAGGCTGTGCTTGCCTTCCTTTCTAGTCAAAGGCCTGTATGATGGTGTTTTCACCAAGGACTCAACCTCAGATTTACTTGTATTAGTGGTGTGCAGTTCCTGCCATCAGCTCTGTTACTGAAATGGCCACTTGCCCATTTTTAGAGAGACTACTTTTAATTGTGCTATAAACCCCCTCCTCCTTCCCCTAGACCTTACAGATGCTTGAAGATTGGATTTTTAGAACTGTGAGTCTACTTGACTGCTCTCTAATCATCATCTTCTGGCTGCTCCGCCATAACCGACAAAGAATGTAAAGACTGGGGTGAAATTCCAGCTCATAGGAAAGAGCAGCGTGACTCCTGCTGCCATCAAATAACAGGGGATTTCAGCCAGCTTTCACTACATGTTCAGTTGGCAGCCCAGCTCCAAGCAGCTGGATATCAATTACTGCTGGATCCTTGTAAACAGCTTCTGTTCTGCTTTGAAAGATTGCAATGCTCAGTGTAACTGTTTCTGTTAAACTTTTGAAATTAAGGTTTTTTTAATTAACATGAGTTACTTTTTCATAGTGTATGCATTAGCAATATTTACATAAACTCCAGCGTGGTTTTTTTACTTGCTGTGAATAAGGCATGAGCTGTAGTCATTACTGTAATTATATAAATAGTTTTTATTCATTTTAAAATGTCTACTGGCCTCTTGAAATTGAGTATAATGCTGTAGCATTACTCTAAGATATCCCAATAGGGTACAGAACAGGCCATTAACATGCAGTTACATGGGGTGTGATTACAGGTGGGCTTTTCTTTTACCCTTTATTTAATTGGGATTTACAAGAATTCCAGTAATTCTTAAGATTCACGTATACAATAAACAACGGGGTCATGACCAGTAACCAAATCACAAGTGGGACTGTTGGAAGGCAGAGAAATGTTCCTGCTCTAGCTTTAGTATCAAAGGACCAGTGCTCCTGTGCTGCTAATGCTGTTGAGCAAGAAGCATCCAGATTGACTACATTGGGATTTTCATAGGTGTCTGTGAAAGAAATGAAAGCAGTTCCTTGCAGGCTTTCAGATGTATTAGTAGAGAATTTTCCTTCAGCATATAAAGTTTTAAACTTATGAAATGCTATGAAATGGTCTAGAATGTCTTGCTGTATCCTTTCATCAGAGACAAGTAATAATGTGGGCATAGGAACAGAAATTCAGCTGCATGTTTAGGCGTTTTCCCTACCAACTATAATTCTAGCAAAGATCTGGAAATTTCGTTGAAGTCAGGCATGAGTCAAATCAGTCATACTCTGAGGAGAAAAACAAGACTAGCAGGCATGAATTTTCACGTTCAGCTCAGCGGGTGGTGTTTGTGCTCTGAAATATTTTGGTAAATGTCAGTGTCAACTTTTTTTCTGTAATTGCTTGAGTAAAAATAAGCACTAGCTGGAGCACTGCATTTCAGACTTGAGCTCAACTGTGATGCCATTGAAATGAAGGAGCTAGTTATAATAAGAAAAACACAGAAAACTGTGGAGCAGTTCAGCTGTTGGGGAAATGTGTGTGCTTAGAAGTGAAATTGTTCATTGCTAAGTGTAAGTGATGGTGATGGGGAGTGTAAATCCAGAGCCACAGCTCATTTTAGTGGGGGCTGTTTTGAGAAGCTGTGTGGTTAAACCAGAATACGTAATGAAGGAGTATAACCATCACTCCTGTGCCACTGGAAAAGGCAAGTAGGGAAGACTTCAAGTTTAAAGGATAGATGTTTCACTTCAGGCTTTCCAAGGAAAACAAAAATAAAATGAGTAAGGCTCAAAATGTTTTTAGAAAACCCTTGTTTAAAAGAAATGAAAAAAGAGGTAAGTTACTAAATGAAGACATTAGAACAGTGTGCTTTCTGGTTTTCTGTTTGCATTTATTTTAGCGTGGAACATAAATGATTATTCATTTTGTGGTGATCAGTCATCTGCTGCTTGATTTCACTTTGTATTCTCCTGTGCTGAAGGAGAATGCTACGCATAAATATCATTGAGGCTTTTAAGGAAAACAAAATCATAGCAATACTTGTTAAAGTCTGAGGGGGTGGGGAAGAGGGAATTAAACTTGTGTGTGACTTGACATCATCCAGACAGGTTTTAGAATGCAAACTGCAGCAACAAGAAACATTAGAACTGTGATCTCTAGAAATTATATGGTGCTGTATTATTTATTGCATGTTCTCCCATTAAATAAAGCATCACACACCACTGGATGATACAGAACCATGTTAGACAGTCATTAGTTAGCATCTCCTTTATCCTATCCACTGAAATGAGAAAAGGTTCTCGGGTGACTAGGAGCATTTCCTCATGCTTTGTAATAGCTTCGGACCTGATTCATCTGAGTACTTAACTGTCATGAATGAGCTTTCCAATGGGAAGTGAAGATAGAAAAGCTTAGTAGTTTTGAGGCTCTTTGTTGTAGTGCATTCCAGTCTCTTGTCAGCCTTACAGAAATCTTTCAAACCATTGTGCTGGTAGAATAAACAATCTCCTCTGCTGTAGGAATGGAACATTAAAAGTATTTGAGGGCTCTTTTTGGCATAATTTCTTTAAAAAAATAATTCTGGTGTGTTTTGTGATGTAGCTTCTGTTCTGAAGTCAAGAGAACATTTAGGATATGGTCCTGAGTGCTCAGAGACTGTGGGAGAAGGGGGGCAAGTGGGGAGATCTTTAGGAGGCTTAAGTCAGAATTACATTGATTGCAGTACCACAGTTCTGTCTGTCACAAAACTGGGAATTTGGATTTACTGTTTCTGTGTCTCACAGGGTAGAAAACTTTCTGTAGCTTTTTTATGTTCCCCCTATTTATGAGAGAACTTTGTTTAGCCATGTGGCTTTGTTTCAGAAGTTGCTTCTTCTATGTTGTGTATCTGTGAACTGCAGAACTGTTGGTGATAGTGCGATTTGAAGCAAATCAGCTGCACAGTCCCCTGCAACTACATCACAACACCTACAATTTCGTGCTTGGACTGAACAAAGCAGTGGTGGTGTGACAGGCAGATAAGGTAGGTTTATTTTACTTGCAAGGGCAGGGCATATTAAGTGTGGTGAAGGAGCAGTCAGTGAATGCAGAAGTGTGTGCCTGAAGACTCAGATGCTACTTAGTCGGGTATGCAGGGCACAGTGTTGTGTCTGCCTTCCTGTCCCCAGCTGGAGTTTAGGAGGCTTGCAGTGGGGTTGCATGTTAGCACAGAGATTGAAAGGATTAACTTGCCTTCCCTTAAACTGAAGTATACCATCAATGCCACAGGCTGTAATCTAACCTAGTAAATAAAATGGGTGGTGGTCCATCTTCTGACTGTGTGGTGGTACACTGTGTCTCATGTGTATAGCTGAACTACCCCACTGCTTCACCTCTAATGGCTATGAGTAGCACTCCCTGGCCTGCCTTGACCCCAGGCATGCTCCAAGAGAGCACCAGTTGCCAGGTGCTGCAACTGGAATCATGCAAACAGCATCCATGCAAACATGGATGACCATGTACAAATGTGCAAACCTATTTTGAGACCTTGTTTAGCTGATTACCCTGGTCAGAATTTTAAGGCAGACATCCCCATTTGTTACGCAAAACCTTGAGCCCCTTTGTAACTGTGCAGCACTTTGAATGGAAACAGCAATACCAGTTTATAAAGAGTGAAAAAATGTGATGGTTAGAGCATTTCTGGGGATTTGGGAGACCTGTTCCTAGGACCTTCTCAGCCCATCCTGCAGAAGTTCACAAGACTTTGGATAAGGCTATGAGGTGGCTACCCTTCACCTTTTCTAATTTTAGTCTCATTGTTAGGACAGTGATTATTGATTTTTTTTTTTTTAATCAAGTCAGGCAACACCTTTGAATTTGAGTTAGGAGGGCAAAATGGCTCTCTGTCCACTCTATGTTGGAACAGGCTCTCTTTAGGATCTCCAAAGGAGAATGTCACTTCTCATGGTCTATGGGCCCCAGTGACGTTCAGAATGGGAAATGGATCCCTAAATGCAGTCAGAAACTGCTAAGATTGGGACATTTCTGACTTTGACACAACACAAATTGAAGTAATTAATAAAATTTTAAGGTAGAAATAAGGGAGAGACTATAATTTTTGATCGGAGGTCTGTTTGTTTATTGCACTGTTGCTTTCATTATAACAAATGCTTTTAGTTAAAGCACATAACCTGCTGTACATCCCAAACTATTGGCTACAGTGTCTCCCTTTTAACTCCTTCCCATTTCTATAACCAGGACAATAGTAATCTCTCTGATTTCTGGCTACCTCCAAGACTTGGTTAATATTTGCATAAGGTTGTAGGTTTCTTGCATTGGACATACCCAATAAATATTGTCCTTCCTCCCCAGAAGGCATCTTCTCTGCCTGTGAAACCAGAGTTCTGTGAGGCTAAGAAGGCATACTATAGTATATAATTAAGAATACATTCAAATGAACAGTTATGATCTGCTAAACTTGCCAAGCCACCTTATCTTGTCTTTGTGCATAGTCTAAGACCTAACTCAGATTTGCACCCATGTTCCTTGCAGTTTTGCAGAAAGTAGCTGCACGTTTCCATTTGGAACTGCACGTAAACAGAGGGTGGGGTGGGTCTGCTACTCATACACAGTAGCTAAAAGTTAGTAATTAATTGTAATCAAAACTGAAGAAATGTGGATGTGAAGATAATGAGGAGTTTCCCACACTCCTGCTGGCAATATCAGATATGAAACAGAGTAACTTTTGCTATTTATATTTGCAGACTGGATTGTAGGTAGCTCCAAGTGAATATTCGAGAGGAGGCACCTGGTTTCAACCACTTCATTTAGTGTCTAAATGATGTGATAACGCACTGTGTATGTAGCCTGGAGCCAAGGATGACTTGGTTGCCTCCAGAACCAGAAACAGCATGGCTGTGAAAAATGGAGCAGTGCATTTAGCCCTAGGGGGAGGCGGCTGTTCAGTTCAGCAGCATCTATCCCAGCTCTGCCTCTTTTGGAGCCTGAACAGATAGCATTCCATGACCCTGTCCTGCATTGCAGTCATACCTGCTCACCTGTACAAGAGATCTGAATCATGCAGATATACTCCAGACTGTTTAAATTCCATCACAAGCCTCATTTTATTCATGGGTGACTTTATACAGGTTGCAGCTCTGATGGTATCTCAGGAGTCCCTTCCAAAGTATTTCATTCTTCCTAAACTTTGGAAGAGGAACCTGAAGGTCTCATTTAGGGCTGCAAATCACCTCAGACTGTCAAATGTGTAAGGTTGCAATGCCCTGAAGTATACATGAAGATACAGCCTGTGATATCCACAGTCATGTTACCACTTCAGCTTTTTGTCAACCTTGGGATGTAGACAAACCTCAGCCCCTCTGGAAATCCAGATGTATAATAAATTAGGACATGGCCTTGACAAATAGATAAAAATAACATTTCTTCATCCAGTACATCAGCCATTTATCATGGATGATCGCATAGTAAAGACAGCAGTTTGTATTCTTTTAGTTACTACTCCCAATTTCCAGCAGCAAGTAGGTTTGGTCGCACTGTATGCAAGAAGAACCACTCCACTGTACAAGTAACTATTTCAGAATGACAATTTCATCATGTATTGACAGACAGGGTGTAGGCTGGGAATAATGTCTTTTCAAAAACTTGCCTGGAGAAAGCAGTAATTCTGCTTGGCTGGTGAACTGAAATTCCAGCAAGGAACAGAGCATTTCTATTTCTGATCTCTTTGAGCAGTTCCAGTAACTAATACTGTTAAAGCATTGAGAACTGCACAGGCAGTAGAGCTGATGCATAGTCATGAAATGTGTTTCAAAATTATAATGAGGTTTTTATGACTTGCAAAGAGATTTTTACTAGCAAGCTGAAAATATCCACCCAAACCAGTTACAGAAGTTACTTTCCCTCAGTTATTTTCTAGTTTGCATTTTTCATTTGGGGGAATATTTGCATTAAAAGCTCTCTAACAGACAGTACTAAATCCTGCAATTAAATACAAATTTGTGCTTGGAACAACAGTCCGTTCTTATGGGAAAGACAGTGGATTTGTGACATTAACTGTGAGCTCTGTGTATAACTGTGCAGGAAGGGAAGGTGGGGTGTAAGCAAGATATCTATTTAAACATTTGACCCTAATTAAAAAAAAATACTAAGAGAAATTCCTTATTAAAAAAGTTGCTTAATTAGGACTTCACAGTTAAAAGTTATACAATTAGATCTATAATTAAGTAGTACTCCAGTCTTCTTTATTACAACAGTATAACTGGGTTATGTTTCTTCCAGCTAAAACCAACAGGAGCTTTGTTACTGTCTTCATAGAGAGCAAAATTAAATACGAAATATTGCCACCAATTCCCTGACTGCTCCAAAATCTTGTACCTGTGAAAATTTAATAACGATGTTCAGAAATGAAACCCCAATAATAATGAACTTTACACAGAATTATGATTCAAAGAATCCTACGGGTCAAAAACTCTGCAGCTTTTTTTTCCCCTTGTAGTTTTTCAAATCTTTTCAGGCAGCTGTCTACAGATGGTTTTGCACTGCCACCATTGTTTCTGTGAAGTTTTTTGTTGGTCTAGGCAATGCACCCTTCAGCTGGCTTCTGAGATTTTTTTCTATGAACAAAGCTATTCCCATTATTATTCAGGAAAAATGGACTCTCAATCCAGAGCTGCAGCAAGACAACCAGACACTGTTAACAACTTCACTACCTTTGAGCACCTTGAGCTTATAGATGAGGGCCAAATTTTTATCATCAGAATAGGGAATGACCTTGGCAATATCTGAAAGTCAGTTTAGCAAAGTATCATTCTCCACCAGTGAGCAACAGTGAGCACTTAGGGACAGGGTACAGGTAGAGATGGATTCACGATATGTTCTCAAAAGTTTACAATTTGCAAACTTCAGCTTGAAAGCTTGCACTCATTTTATCATGTTAAGACTCTTACCCTGTGTGAACTTGTTCCATTTTTAGTTTATCAGCCTGACCTTCGAAAGGCTCTATGCAAGATAAAATCATGACATATGAAAAAGCACTTTTAAATTTTTTTTTTCCTTATATTAGCTGTCCCTCCCCTTCTTGTACTACAGGGAACAATGAATAATCATTTGCATTACTTTTTTCCACTTACAGTCTTACAGCTCAGATATTCCTGATGTGAAAATCAGAGTTTTTGCTGTTTCCACAAATTTGTACTTTGGGAAACAGCTCATTTGGCACCATCTTTCTAATACCATGGCTGCCCTCCAAAATTTACTACACATTACACTTCTTAGTCCAACAGAATTGTCCTGGATCTTTAGAGCTGAACACACACATCCTTCAGTTGTTACTTGGAACCTACTCATCTGTACTAAAATGCCTTTTATTGTATCCTCAGTTTAGGACTAATGGGAGGCTCTGTTTCTTTTAAAAAAGTACTAGCTTGCTTTGAAAGCTGCTCTATCACTTTTGTTGAATATTGCTACAACTTTTTTTTCCCTATAGCCGAATTCCTCAAAATTCCTCTTTATCACCTGCCAGTTCTTTTTCTGGCAAATGGCTTTTAATATATTTTAACTAGGCTTTATTTTTAATTATTATTATTATTGTTATTATTGTTATTATTATTAGCTTTTATGTTAGCAAGGTGAACCTCTGCATCTATTTTAACCTGGGTCCTCAGGGCTGTCAGTGTAATTACCTTGTGTTCCTTGTTTGGATAAGAGATAGACTTTCTGAAGGGTGGCACTTGTAGTATTATTAGAGAATGTCCAAAGAAGGGCCAGGAAGATGGTGAAGGGTCTGGAGGGGAAGTCATATGAGGAGCGGCTGAGGTCACTTAGTTTGGCCTAGAGAAGAGACTGAGGGGAGACCTCACTGTGATCTACAGCTTCCTAGTGAGTGGATGGGGAGGGGCAGGCACTGATCTCTTCTCTGTGGTGACCAGTGACAGGACTGAGGGAATGGTCTGAAACTGTGTCAGGGAGGTTTAAGTTGGGTATTAGGAAAAGGTTCTTCACACAGAAGGTGGCTGGGCACTGGAACAGGCTTCCCTGGGAAGTGGTCACAGCACCAAGCCTGACAGAGTTCCAGAAGCGTCTGGACAATGCTCTCAGGCTCATGGTGTGACTCTTGGGGTGTCCTGTGCAGGGCCAGGAGTTGGAATCAATGCTCCTTGTGGGTCCCTTCTAACTCAGGATACTCTACGATTCTGTGAAGTCTTTGCCTTTCCTTGCCCCAGCTCACGTCTTCCTGGGCTGGAGGTGCAGCGAGGCAGGCAGCGTCTCCCCACCGTCCAGTGTGGAAACGAGCGTCGAAAAATCCCAATTCGATCACCACCAACTCGACATGGTGTGAAGAGAGTTGCGGCATCTCCCGGCTGCCGGGAAAAGAGAGGAGCGGAGCGCCTTCAAAATGACAACTGCCGTGGCTGACCAAGCGCCTTTTAAGATAACATACTCCCACCTAGTGGCTCTCTTAAGAGTCAGGAAAATGCACCGTCTCCAGCAAATTGTGAAGTTAACTGTGGAACTCGCATTTAAAGAACGAGTAAGTCAGATATTTACTAAGTCGATGTAACTCTCAGTAGGTCTAGAAATTTTGATTTTGCATTCCTGATTCCCTGCTGTAACATCTAACCAGAAATCAGGAAGGAACAGTTAAGCTGCATAACACTGATTTTGTATATAGTTACCCATGATGGAGTTAGTGACTCAGTTTTTTTGGTTGTGTCACTAGGCTTTGTAGGAAAGACACAGAAAAGCATTTAAAAACCATTTGCAGAGAAATAAAAAACTTTAGGGACAGGACTTTGTCTGATCTTTCCAAGCATTTCCATGAGGACTGAGACACAAGTGGTGTGAGGAAGGAAGCCTGCTTCGCAGTTCTTTGTGCTTCACATCTTCTGGGAAGAAAACTCTGGTTTCAAGGCTGTTGCAGCAGTAGCCATTTTCTCACCAATCCTCTTCAATTCCTCCTCCACAGAGGTGAAGAGGATATACCTCTGTGTCAGAATGCTTTTGAAACATCTGCCTAAAAAGCAGACTGGAAAGCATTCTGTGATGGTGGAACATCAAAAGACCGCAGTGCTGTAGGACAGGATTCTCCGTCTCCCTTGGCCCTTCCCTCTTTCCTGACATTCACCACTTCTTGCACCAACCCTTTGTGGTGTTACTTTTCCCAGCAGTTTCCATCTGCTCCTTCCCTCTCAGCCATAGCTGCATTGCCAGAAAACTGGATTTTGCCCAGTGATAAAAGGTATGGCTTTGTTGTGAGGGGCCCAGGTTTTTAGAGAGACCAGAAAGCAATAGTTCTGGAAGTAATGAGGGGAAAAACAAGAAAAGAGATTTTATACATTTTGTTAATGCACATTTTATATCACTCCACACTCGTCAATACTGGCTTAAAGTTGATTTAATTCAATTTGTATCAGTGCAATTGCTGACATTTGTACCCATCAAAGTGAAGACAGAACTTGCTCCAGGATCCATTTTTTCATCTTCATTGCATATCTGCATGTTAAAATCATGTGGCATGTCTCAAAAGTGGTTTACCAAAAAAGGAACTCTGTATTAATTTTTTTTTGCAATTAATATTCTGTTCCCCCAAATGCTCATTTCAGCAATATTAGATCTTGTAATTTTATAATGTAAAAAGGCAGAAATATATACATAATTTTTAAGGCAGAAAGCTGAATGAGAACAAACCGTGCTTTTCAAGAAAAAGGACCCTTTAAGCACTAGGATGCCTTGTTAGGAGGATCCTAATAAACAAGTATTGCAGTGCTTGATAAAATGAAACCCAAAATAAAATGGACTGATTGACTGAAATGAACTCTTTCCAGACAGCTTACTCTAATTAGATTTACAGTCATATTATGTCTAGGTTTTCTACAGAGACCTTTGTCTAAACTTCAAAGGATGTCTGCTTCCTTTTAAAGTATTCCTACTACCTACATATCAAACCTGTCAGAGTGCAGAGAAATACTACAAACCCTCTTTTCCCGCTCCAGGCCATAGTAAAATTTACACTAACAAAAAAAAGCTAGTGCTTCTATTAAAGTACATTACAACTGCAGTAATAGCCCACTCCAGGAATATATATGCTGGGACTTACTAGCATTCCAATAAAAGAGACGTGAAATATCAAGGACTTCTGTGTTACAGCTACCTAAAATAACTTAGAAGGAAAAGCACTGTCTGGTGCAGTGCTATAAAATAAATTGTGTAAGAAAAAGACCTCTTTCACATTTTCCAATCTAGCCAAAGGAATCTATGTCATAATCTTGGCAAGATTCTGCCCTCACTCCTCATCCGTCAGATTCATGAGGGTTTCAACTAGACATTAGTGAGGAAACTAACTCAGTGTTAATAGGAACTGTATAAAGCTTTCGGGCAAATAGGATATTATTTGCAATTTAAAGTGATTTTCTAAGCAGAATTGGTGCCAAGTGCTTTTTGGTAAATTGTGCTGTAATTCTTGTAAAATAATCCTAAAATAAGTTTCTGTTTATCAGGTTTGAAAGTTAAACAGCTATGTCCTAAGGTACTGATTCAATAGAGCAATAAAAAAATAAATGCTGTGATAAATACCAAAACATGTTTTGGGCCTGGTTCTTTTTTCCCATCCTTTTGTAAAAGTTCATTAAAAACAAGTGAATAAAACTTTCAGGTGTGTAAAATCTCTTTCGAAGACCTGAAGTTATCTGATATAGTTCTTAATTTAATAAAAAATATTGCATTCATGTAAATCATGTCTTATTAGAAAAAAAAAATCAAATATTCAGCTCAGACTTTATTATGAGTCACAGCAAAATCCAAGAAAAATACAAGTTATAAACAGTTTTCTTATTAAAGCCTAATTATAGTGAACAGTCAGATTGTCAAAGAAAAGCAGCTAGCACCTGTGGGCAAGGGTGTACTGAGAACTCTGATGAAAAGGATCATTAATTTCTTTTAGAAAGGCAGGGGTCTTTAGCTCCTATGTTCAGCTTTGATGTTTAATAAGAGATAATAAACATTGAATACTTTTCGGTTATTTTTATATTCTCTTTCATTCATGCCATTAAGTGAAAAACTTGATTGCAAATTTGTGTGTTTTACTTGAGACCTTCTGCTGGAGCAGCAGAGTCATTTGTACTCCAGAAATGGCTGTACATGGTAACCTATCCAGTAAGGTGTCACTTACATGACATACAAAGAAAATGCTGAGGAATTGTGGGTTTGGGTGGGTTTTTTTTTTTTTTTCATCCAAAAGAGATTGCCTTCATTCCTTCAGTAGTTCCCACCGGCGATAACAACTGAGACACACGGAGTTTTCGGCCAGGGAGTGAGCAGTCTCTAAGGTAACAGGGACACACAGCTGCAGTCAAAATGTCACAAACTTTGACTTAATATACCCCAAACTGATTCCTATGAGAGGCTTTGTAGCTGTTTTAGATGTGGGAGGGGGGAAAATAATCAAACAACAACCAAACAGGCACCTGAAATGAAGAGGTGGTGAAATTTAATCTTGAAGGCAATAGCTTTGGTATGTTGGCCATTCAGAAGTTTTAAATGGAGACATAACATCTGTAAATTACATGATGAGTGTAACATGCCACTATTAATAAAAGTACAGCTTGCATTCTCCTTGAAAAATAAGCAAGCTCAAATGGCTAAATGTCACATATGACAATGTAACAATTCTGTGGCTGTACAGATTAAAAGTGAGATTTCTGAAAGCTCTGGAACCTATTTATAATGAAGATGAATTTGCATGTCCAGAAGGTAAAATTTCAGGGATTCTCTGCCTTATTAGTTAAGTGCCGTTGAGCATGTAAACTTTAGGAAAAGGGAAGGGGAGAAGGTTTTGGTGGAAGTATATTGATTTTGGAAGACTTTAATTTGCTAGATAGGGGAAACGGGCCACAACATTTTGATAACAACTTGAAGAACTTGCAAGCTAATTCCCACACCCCATATTAACCCTGGCACATTTGATGTATGCCTTACTACATGAGCCTTAAGGAGTTGTGATGGGAGTTCAGGAGCAGTGCCAGAACTGCAGGGCCTCCAACCCAACTCGCTTGGCAAGTGTCTGTAGTTGTTGTGAAGCTCATGGGGTTCATTTCTAAGAGACTGAAATAGTAACTGAGCTATCAGAAAACAGATATATCTTCCCCCCAGCAACAGGACAAGAGGACATAGCCTTGAGCTGCACCCAGGGAAGGAAGGTTTAGGTTGGACATTAGGAAGGATTTCTTCACAGAAGGGGTGATTAAATATTGGAATGGACAGCCCAGGGAGGTGGTCAAATCACTATCCCTGCTTAAGATGGGATGTGGCACTTAGTGCCCCGGTCTAGTTGACATGATGGTGTTGGGTCCTAGGTTGGATTCGACTTTTTCAGAGGTCTCTTCCAGCCTATCAAGAGGAAGGCTGAAATTCAGTGATATTTCACTTTGGTATTACTGGTCAATATGGACCTGCACAACACTAAAAACTCCCTAAAGCACAAGTGCATGCCAGAGCACATCCTGAAGGCCCAAATACGCCATTTAGGAGCGGACAAAAGCCTAGGACACAAAAAAATACACCAGCCAGGTTCTGAAAAGGGTAACGGCGAGCTGAAGAGCCGGCACCAATTGGAAAGGAGGGGGCCTGGGATGCAGCGGCGCTGAGGCGGCGCCGCGCGCCCGGCCTGAGGGCGGGAGCAGCACGCGCCGTCCCAACGGCTCCAGCGGCGGCTGCGGCGCGCGCGCGCCGGACACGTCCCTTCGCCCAACCGTCGCCTGCCTTAAAGAGCGCTCGCGTGCCGGGCACGTTTACCTCGCTGCGATTGGCTGGCGCGGCCTGTCAATTGTGTTCGTGCCCGCCTTCCGCGCCCGCTGATTGGCCGGGCGGGGCCGGAGCGAGGGAAAGCTGTGGCCGCGGGGCCGGGCGCATGAGGCTCTGACACCGCCGGCAGCCGGGCAGCGCTGTGTGGCGTTCGGCTCCCGACGGGACAGCGGGGAGTCATGCCGTGGCCTCGTCTGCCTGGGGATAGCGGTGGGTTCGGGTCCTTGCCGTGCTGTGGGGAAAGGCGAAGGCAGCGTGGTGAGGGGTGGAGCGGTGTGGAGAAGAGGCCTTGACGTGCGAGTCGGCGGGAGTAGCCGCAGGGAGATTCCGGGGGTGTTGGGTTTCTTCTCTTCCCTCACTGCCCCACGTGCAGTCGCGCCTCATCCCGTGCGTGGCGTGGGTGCCCTGAGGCGTGCCCGAGTTTGGCTTGCTTCCTGCATGGGTCTTTTGTAGCTCCTCGGGGCCGCTTCAACCCTTTGAGCTCCCGCGGTGCCAGTCCGGTGCCCGCTTGCTGCACTTGTAGATAACGACGTTCTTGCCCTGGTGTTAGAACTCACCGAGACAAAGGGAAAATAAATTTGCCTCTCCCTCGCTCCAGCTTCGTTGTTATCTCCATACCTTGTTAGGCCTGAAGCTGCCAAAAGATTTTCTAGTTACGGAGTGTGCAGCTGATCGGCTGTGAAACACAGTAATTCCCTTGCTGAAAGGAGCTAGGGCACCGTTTGTAGCGGATAAGGAGCCATGCTGTTTCTGCTGATGCCTGTCGGCGATTTTTTTTGTGCTCTACCCCGCTGCTTTTCTGGAATCTCGTTTTGATGAAGCCAGGAGTTTTGTTCAGAATTTGGCTTTTTTAGTGTCCGGTGACAGATATAATTTAAGCTTCCTGAAAGTGGTTGCTTGCATGGATTCCTGCCCCCAAATGAATACTCGCTTGATGAAAAGACAAAAAAGATACATCCCTGCCAAAAATCTTTTTTTCCTAGGGTGGGAAAAAGTCACTGTTAACACTATTCTAATGCAAGGATTTGTGAAGTCTATTAGAATGTCATGTGAAAACTGTTGTGAAAAAAATGCACTTAGAAATAGTGATTACATTGATTCAAAGCACATTTGAAATGACAAAGCTGGGGCAGGAGTGGCGGAAACTGCAGTCCCACCTCTGGATAGTAGTATCATTGCATGACATCCGTAAGTGTAGTAGGGGAGCAAGCACTTCATCACTCCATAGATTTAGTCTGTAATATTTTTGAAAACTTCAGTTTTGGTCAGCAAATAATAGTGGGTTGGCAAGAAACATTTGTGTAAACTTTAAGCTGTTTTTAAATGTTTTTCTTATAAAAAGTAAACTGCTGATGTCTCAGGACATTGTCTTTTGGAGTGTGATCCTGAAGACGAAGCAGGCTGAAAGTAAAAGGGGCACTGAAAAATGAACAGTGGTACCTTTTTTTTCTGGTGATGATTTTTTGGGCAGCATTTCTTTCGGAGAAGAAGTGACATAGCACTTGGAAATGGCATTTGGACAAAGGATTGAAGTGATAAAAAAGATTCCTTGTCTAAGTATCACAAACAGTAGGCAGAAAATCTTGGGAAATGAATCAATAAATTGGAGAAGGAAAAAAAAAAGCAATGAAAGAAAGATCTGACTTGAGATTTTTTTAGGGGCTTGGCTGATAAAACTGGTGATTGCCAAGTAGTGTGATTGTTTTCCATCACCTAGGTGACAGAAACATAAATCTGTTGGGTGAGATCTTGGCATGCCAGAGAAATAGGAGATAGGGCAGCAGCAACATTATTGATAAACTTGCTTAGTTTTTGAAATTGTGAAAATGGATAAAGCCATGAAAATAGGAATCCCAGAGGTGGGATTATTTCACACACTTAGTTTTGCCAGACAGTTCTGTCCAATTTTATTATATATTGGTATTAATTAAATTATTTGTGTTCATGAGTTCTTTGAATTCTTTATATTAACTGGGCAGGAACTTAAGGTGTTCCTGCAGTATTTTACTACTAGAATACAATTTTGAAATAACTAGTATTTTTTATAAAATGTAGTAATAAGGAAATGGAAGTTGTCACCTCAAGTAGCTTATTGGTCCCTTACACAAATGTGATTACATGGTTTATGAAAGAATTCATTCTTCTATTTAAAGGGCAGCATTCTTGAAAATAGTTGTGCTACTTAGGTTGTGATAGCTGTGGTAGCACTTATGAGAGTTTGTTTATAGAATATGTAGTTGCTGGTTAAAGTTCAAGATTATCCCATCTACAGAACAAATGTTCTGAAAGCAAGTACACAGGTGATAATAGTTAGATGTAGGATTGAAGCTTTATGCTAAACAAAGTAGTGGTAAATAGGCAAGTATAGCCTGAATGCTTTTTCTGTATTTTGGTAGCTTCTGCATGCCCATAACAACTTAGAATTTGCTGAATTGGAGTATTTGCAATATTCTGTTGAAGCTGTTGCAGATATGCACGAGGAGAATAAAGCTGCAGCAAATGGATACGGCAAAATCCGAAGTGGTGCTCAGAATGGGGCTGCCTTACTTGCCCTAATGGAGAAGACTGGATACAGCATGGTTCAGCAAAACGGGCAAAGAAAATTTGGTGGTCCTCCACCAGGTAAGCATTTCTTTTGAGATTTCTTTTGACACAGAAAATTGGTGTAGCCTCATGTTCTGTATCTTGACAGTGACCAGTAGTAAAAGCTTAAGGAAACAGTGTAAGAAACACAACACATATGGGGAGGGTCCTGATGTATTTTACAGTTTCCAGCAATTTAAGATCTCTTGAGCTAGACTATGTTGAACATTTCCTTTTGGTGGATTTAAAAAGTCACAGCTTTAAAACCAGCTAAAATTGACAGGTAGCAGAACAAATGTGGAGCTCAAAATGCCAAGTGTGTTCCATATGACTGAGAACACGCTTCAAAGCATTTAGTGGCACAGAAGGGAAAAACGAGTTGGTGATAGAGGCTTAACCTATTTAGTGTCTTTTCAGACTCCTTACTGCTTGCATTGGCCAAAGCTTTTTTTTTTTAATGAACATTTGTTCTCTGAGAGAGCACCAGTGAAGATTAACTCATTTTGTTTTCAGAATTGAGGATGAAAAATTTCTTTTATTTTGAGTAATATTTCCAGTGTTGTTGGCATCAGCAATGTACAAGAATTTCTCTACTAGGCCTGGTTGTATGGAATACAGTAACTCTTCTTTCTGAATCAGATCATGCACTTAGACAAGCAGAAAGAAGGAGAATTCTTTGTGCTGCTTTCAGTTCATTTTCACTTGTGGCCTGTGATCCCATGTCTTTATAAGTTACGCTCAGAAACATGAACTCTATTTTCTCATTGTTATATGTAGTTTGAGTTAGAGCTGCATCAGAATTATTTCTCTGGAAGTTTTTCTGTCTAAAATTTTGTCTATACTTTTTCTAAGCCTATATAAAATAGCAAAAGGAAGCCCTGGGAAACTGTTTTGAAAATGGCACTGGGAAAAGAACTGCAGGGCATCACTGACTTCAGCCTGTTCTTAAATTATTATACATGTTTTACATAATAATGTCTTTTAATTAGAACATTAGACAGTATTAAGTGTGTTTGTTTAGCAAAGCTACTTTTATTAGTATTTTCTGAAACTAGATGTGTTTGAAAAAGTATCTTCCATCAATCTGTTCTTTGACATTAGTTACGTATTTTTCCTTCAAATCTTCATGTATTTTCATAGTTTTTTTATGTTGGAAATTACCCTAAGTTACTATAAATGGCTCTAGGCCAGAAGAGACTTAAATGTTTGAGATGGCTTCTAAGAAATTACAATATCTTTATAAATGAAGGGTTTCACTCTGAATTTTGCTTATTTGGGATGTGATTTCTATAAGCTTGTGTTGCTGTCAAAGGATAGTCTCACTGTCAGCTCTGTTCTCAGCACATATGGCTGAAAATTGCCCTGAAAAAGTACAGGTTTTTACCTGGCATCAGAAAGTTCTTGTTAAGTTTATGGCACTTGTGAAAAATGTATCCGTAGAGTGTTTAAAAAAAAAAAAGACGAAAGTGAGTTTTCATAGTTTATGTCTGCTGCCATCTAAGCAGTGGACCCAGTGATGTCACTAGGCATGTGAGTCATTAGAATTGCATGGAAGTTTAAGGTGGCATGGACACTTCACAGTGGGAGGATTATGGCTAATGTTGATTGAACTGCTGCACATATGGGAGTCCTATTTTCTATGGTCCAGTGATGAAGCAAGTACCCAGTCAAGGAAACTCTCTGGTCAGCTACTTGTGGAATGCTTTTGACTAACTTTCCATGTTTGCTCCGCTAAGTACGTGTCCCTTACTGGCAAATGTGGCGCAGAGCAGCTTTCTTTAAGTCAGGAGTCAAGAGGTTAATTGTAGTTGGCAGTAATGTGCTGTACTGCTAAGTTAGTATGCAGCTTTAAAGTTAGAAGGGGTCTTTTTGTATGGTAAATGGCTTTTACTTTTTACTGAGAATCACTGTTACAAGGCTGAGGAGGATGGTAAAAGTTGGTCTAGTTAATAAATAAATAAGGATTGTTATTTAATTTTGTGACTTCCGTACACATTTTTTTCTCAACTGAGGTGTGCAGTTGCTTTTATCTTTGGAGCTCCTAAATGGTGTACAGTTGGTTTATTGTTTTTATGTGGGAAGGGACTGGCACTATGTGAGTGATGGCAGTACTTGGCCTGCAAATGGTGTTAGCTGCCGTGTCCAGTCAGACCTCAGCTGAAGTGGTCAGAAATGTTTACAAAGGTGAAAATGATAAAGATGTGGAATGCTATGTGGAACAGGGCCAAACTTTTCCCTGGATAAGTCATGGCAGTGTGACTCAAAATGCGTGTCAATTCTGATGCCTTAGTAGCTTCCCTGTGTGCCATGTAATTCTTTCTGTACAGTCAGTGTACAGTTTATAGATGAAAAATTACTCTGTGAGAAGGCAAAAATGTCTCAATTCTGTTAATTTTTTTCCCAAGTAAATTACAGGCTCTTTGACAATACATACATGAAGGAAAAAGTGTTAATTACAAAATCATCTAAATATAATTTTTTCTGAACTTCAAACCAAAGTACGTTATTTAATTATCTTTTTGTCTTAACTTGTCAAGAGTAATTATTTTTTCACCTTGCCTTATTATGCTTTGTCATTTCATAGTACTTACTAAGTTTTGTGTTAGTTTTTTTTACCGTCTTTGTACTCCTTGCTTTTTCTCCTATAGAAAACCTTTCTTGTCAAAAGCTTTAGGAAACGCTTTTAGTTAGAATTTGAGTGTCTGCCTTTGAACCTTCTACATGATTTGTTTGTCTAATTTAAAAAAATAAACAAAGCCAAAGAAACTTTTTAAAATTATTTTTTTATTATTTTGGGGAAATAGAGTGTCATATTTGAAGATCATAACTCCATAATATTAAATGCATAAATACATTTTTACATTATCTGTTGAACGTATCTTTCAGTGTATACGGCAGAGATATAAAAGAATGTCTGAATGTCCTTGGCTTAAGGAGAGAAGCATAGATGTTCTTGTAGCTTTCAGATGTCAGCCAAAGACTGACTTGTTCTGTGGATTTTTTTATTTACTGGGTTTTTTTCCTACTGTTCACTACTGCCTGTGAAAACTGGTCTGTTTTTAGAGTAGAAGTGTTCAGTCTTTTTGCCTATTGGAGAAAGTTTAGCTCTGTATCCTACCTTCCTTAGGGAGTTCTGTTTTATTGGATGAACGGAGGTGGAAGCAAAATGTTTGGACTTTTTGAAAGATGTCAAGGAAGAAAAAAAAGTGCTGCACTGGGGACCCCTACCAAAATTTATAAAAATATGGGCAAGAAGTGCAGAGAAACATTTTGTAACTTTAAAGCAGTTGAAAATTGCAGTAGAAAATAAAGCTGAAGTTCTTACTGAGGTATCTTTCTAAGGTATATCAGTTTTATTAATAACTGCAATAAAATTGTAAGGGGCAAAAAATGTTTGAAATAGAGTCTCTTGGTAGATCTGTCAGTGTTTTCGATAACAGGTTCAGTGTGTTGTCATACAGATTCCATTGGAAAAAAAACCCCAGAAGATGGAATTGGAAGAAATACGAACTGTGGGTTCCTGGCATTTTGTTTTTATTTAAACATAAAAGAAATAAGACATAATAGAAGAGAATGTGCTAATTTTCAGTTGAGACCAAAAATAAATAAATAACTCCCACATTCGAACTGGGTGTGGGGGAAATGTGCCTATCCGGCATTTGTACTAAGATTGCTGTTGGACAATTTGTTTTAAGGTTGGGAAGGTCCTCCACCACCTCGTGGCTGTGAAGTTTTTGTGGGTAAGATTCCTCGTGATATGTATGAAGATGAACTGGTTCCTGTTTTCGAGAGAGCTGGGAAGATCTATGAGCTCAGACTGATGATGGAATTCAGTGGTGAGAACCGAGGCTATGCTTTTGTGATGTACACCACTAAAGAGGAAGCCCAGCTGGCCATCAAGATTCTTAATAATTATGAAATTCGTCCAGGGAAGTTTATTGGTGTCTGCGTAAGCTTGGACAACTGCAGACTATTTATTGGAGCCATTCCTAAAGATAAGAAGAAAGAAGAAATACTGAATGAAATGAAAAAAGTTACAGAAGGAGTGGTGGATGTCATTGTTTATCCAAATGCCACTGACAAAACTAAAAATCGTGGCTTTGCCTTTGTAGAATATGAATCTCACAGAGCAGCTGCAATGGCTAGAAGACGACTAATCCCAGGTAAAACTGTTTGTAATTAAACTGAGTTTTTAGAGGGAGTATCTGTTTCCATATTGTGGGGAGATGAGATGGTGGATCATCCCTGTTTTCCATTTTTTAAGGTGTTTTGAAAGTTACAAAACTGCAGTGTTGCCTTTTGGCTAAGGACAATTTTATGTTTTGTTGTTGGGGGGGGGGTAATTTTTTTTTTAAGAAGCTGTAATTTAAGTAGTTCTGACAATTAAAAAATAGACATCAGTTGTATGTAATTCAGCTATTGTGATTTACACCAATATGTATTTGCATGGGCACACATTCAGTTTTCATTTACATGCACGAGGCTCTGCACACAAATTCTCTTAAAGGTGAGCTTAGAAAGAGTAATGCCTTGAATGTGCCCCGTATTTTCTGTGGGTGTCATGAGTGATGTTATTTTATCACTATGAAATATGTGCATGTTTCATATTTTAAAAATACTAAAAGGTAGGTCTTGAATATTTTAGTAGAAAATAATTTTAAGAGTTTAACAAATAGAAGATCATTTTTTCATCGTACCTTATTTTAAACATTCTGAAGGAGGGAAAGTAGAAGGGATTAAATGTACTGAAAAAGAAGGGAATAGGTAAAGGTACAGTTAAAAAGGGAAATTCTAGAAGAGAAATGAAATACGGAGGAAATGAAACAATACAGTTGAAAAAGCAAAGTCATTTCAGAAGATAATACAGCATTAGCTTTGCTGAAATGAATGCCAAAACTATTAAGGCTAAGATGTAGGCAAGTCTTTTGTTAATTGCTGACAGTGTTAGGAGGAGTGCTACCTAAGGGTTATATAGTATGTATATTGTATATACACAGATATATAATATGCAAAAGTATATACGATATACAAAATGCAAATTATCAAATATAATAAATACCAATATAATACTTGTAATAATATGTAATATATTCAATATATTGGTATATTTGTTATATATATAATATATATCTATATGCAAAGTGATGGGTGAAATACCTCCAGATCACTGAATGGAAAATAAACCAGTATGATATACAGAATGATGGGTTGACATGAATAACAAAGCAGGTTTGGTTTTGTTTCTTTCTTTTAATTTGGGTTCTGACGTCTGCTGCAACATAGAGTAAGAGTTGTGCTAGAGATATACACTTAGATTACTATTTCCAGGTGTTGCCCATACTTTTTAAAGCGGTAATATTATTGAAGAGGCTCTGTTTAGCCGCTAGTTAAATACGTTACTTTTGGTCTCCTTTGGCGTGTGTGTATATGCATGTCATAAAGTCTTTGTTTTGACAGCTTATGGTGCTTAATGAACCCGAAGGTAATGGAACACTTGTAATTTTTGCAGAGTCTCATTTACTTTAACAATTTAAAGTTACTTAAGTAGATGCAGGCAACAAAACCCAGTTTCTTGTGGTATGCATCATGTTTGCTTTTTGTAGAGGTAGGTGATAAGAATGATTCTGGTTTACTGTGCAGGTTTCTTATTTATATTATGCTTCTTTCCTGTAGGAACGTTCCAGCCCTGGGGTCATACTATTCAAGTAGACTGGGCAGATCCTGAGAAAGTAGTTGATGAAGAAACTATGCAGAGAGTTAAAGTATTGTATGTGAGAAATTTAATGATATCTACTACAGAGGACAAAATTAAAGCTGAATTCAACAAGTTCAAGCCAGGAGTAGTTGAACGTGTAAAGAAGTTGAGGGACTATGCTTTTGTTCATTTTTTCCACCGTGAAGATGCAGTTGCTGCTATGTCTGTAATGAATGGAAAGTGCATTGATGGAGCCAGTATTGAGGTAACACTGGCAAAGCCAGTTAACAAAGAAAGTTCTTGGAAGCAACATTTTAATGGACAGATAAGTCCCAGTTCTGAAAATCTCTTAGGGTTTCCTAACAAAGAAGATGGTACTCAAAAATCCTTGGGGAAATCAGCAAGTCTTTCAGCTCGTCTTAATGGTCAGCACAGTCCAGGCCCTCCTGAAGTTGAAAGAAGTACATACCCCATTTTTCCAGGAATAAAGCTTACTCCAATTAGCATGTATTCTTTAAAGCTGAGTCACTTCAATTCTGCAGTTATGCATCTGGATTATTTTTGCCATAAAAATAGCTGGGCACCACCAGAATACTGCTTGTATTCAACCACGAGTCAGGATGGGAAAATACTCTTGGTGTACAAGGTGCTTATTTCTAGTATTGCAGATGATTCCCAGAGTTATTTCATGCCAGAAAAACTCTGTACGACAGTAGAAGATGCAAAGGAATTGGCAGCACAGTTCACACTTTTACATCTAGGTAAGCATAAACACTTTTGATGATATATATGAAGAACTGAAGCTAGAAAAGTTACTTTTAAATTGTTCCTGGTGTACATATCTTGGTGCACGTGTGTTTTTGTATAGAGTGCACGCTTGTCTACAGAAGACTTAGTTCTTGTGTCAGTTGAGTCTGGACCATCAGATGAGAGCACTGAAGAAACACTGTACATATCTAAACAGCTCGATGCCAGGGTCATTTTTGCTTACATTCTTCTACTGCAATGATGTATAAGGAAGCATTAGATGACATGTAAGTGACTTAGGTTTAAGGTCATTTGTGAGATGATTATGGTGCTGAAAATTTATTTGAAAGTCTGTCTGCATTCTAGCATCTTCATTTATGTATGTTCCATTTTTTTAAATTAGAATGCAGCTACTAGAAGAGGAAAGTTTTTATATTGTGAAATTGGAGGTGTTGGGATTTCTTTTGTTTGGTTGGGGTTTTTTTCCTCGCCTGTTCTAATTTTGGTGAGTTGGAAAAGTGATTGCAGTACATTGTTAAAATAGTGTTGCCATTCTTCTCTTCCTCATACTGCTACTTAGCACTTGTTCTGGAAGCCTCTTGAGACGTACGTAATAAGCTGTGGTGAGATTTCTCCTTTGGATGAGTTCATAGCAGACTTACTTCAGGCTTGACTATGATGCCTTTTTTTTTTTTTTTTGCAATGCATGACTGAAATGTAAACAAGCTTTTTCTTCTTGCTTATGTTCTTGCTTCTCATTGGGTTTGGATTTGGCACGGCCAAAAGGTCTTAAGAGAAAGAAGAACCTCCAAAGCACAAAGCCTTATACATTGTCTCCACTTCAGCCAGTGGTGTGATTGGTTTACATTAGTGGGCCACCTCCAGAAGGTGATGCTTTCAGATGGCCAAAATGATTTTTAATAATAAATGGCTAAGTATCTGTCTGGTTTTGTACACACAGCATTTGGTGGGCAGCATTTGACTAGTTGAGTGTCTGTTTCCATATTTTTCTTGCTAGGAAAATTAGGGCCACACCTTTATAACCCATGTAATCCTGAACACAAAAGATCAAAAGGGTACTAAACTCAAAATAGTGGTGTGAGGCTCTACTTAAAAGAAGAATAAAGACAGTTGCAGGTTTTGTACCTGCCCAGTTTGCTTCTTTCTTTACCTAAAGTTATTTTCTCTCCTATACTTCTCTGGGAAAGAATCAAGGGAACAATTAAAGAAAGTCAGATTAAGAGTGATTATTCACAGCTGTGGGCAAATCTTGACTGCAAACAAGTTTAAAAAAAAGTGAAGAAAGTATGTGTT
The DNA here is from genome assembly GCA_013397775.1 of Eulacestoma nigropectus. NCBI lineage: Eukaryota > Metazoa > Chordata > Aves > Passeriformes > Eulacestoma > Eulacestoma nigropectus. Next base: position 416,231 of record VZTE01004632.1, on the reverse strand, counting down.
GAGATCTTTATCTCTTCAGTTATAATTACAAGTGCTATAGGGAAAAGGTTTTAAAGTGGATTTAAACTAACAGTATTCTAAAGCTTTTTAGCACTTGATTGTGCCGTACAATCACAGTTAATGTGAATTGGTATTTAACAGAATTCCCAAATACCAGGTTTGTTTTTTGACAGATGTCTAGCTAATGGCCTAGTGCTAGTAGTGCTGTTTTGTTATCTTTGAATAACACTTTTTTTTTTTTTTTGATGGCCTCTGTGCATTCTGGTTTGTGAGGATTTGGCCCTGCAAAGAGCATACAGAGCCCTGATTCGAAGCAAACATACAAGGCTGACTTCTGAAAGATACACATCTTTCATATTGATTAAAAACCCTCTTTTTGATGTTGGCGTTGTTGTGATACTGAAACATAGCCCTAAGGAGTCTAAAAGTACCATTTATTTTTGCTATCTGATCTACAGACATTGTTTCTGTTCCAGTTTAATATATACTCTGTGTTGAAAGAAATACCTGCAGGTAAAGAAGAGTTGCTAGATGTGACAGAATCCTTCCTTCTCAGGGAGGTGTTGTGTGGTTAGACATGAATGATGCTGATGCTGCTGATGGATGTATGGATTGTGGGGTTTTTTTCGGGTTTGGGGGTTTTGTCTGTTTGGGGTTTTTTTGATAACTAGCAGTGATTTGAGAAAGGTCTGAGTGTGTTTCTTGGAAGCAACTTACTATAAACATGAATGTGCAAAGATGACATAGGGACTAATTCTTTCTGGTAAGTAACTTCTCTTACAGGAACCTAATTTTTTGGCCACTTAATTTTTGATGATGTGTACAGGGTGGGTTTTGCTGGGTTTTTTCTTTTTAAAGCATATAACTAGTCTAAGGTAAGTGAATGAGAAGGTGCTGCTTTGATAGGATCTTAGAATTGGACTGCTTTGATTAGTAATCTCAAGGCATTCTGGATTTTTTTTCCCTTTTTTTTTTTTGAGAGCTGTAATTCTGTATTTACTTTCACACATTACAGAATACTTGGTTTTTACACAGGTGTATATAGTACTGGTTCACAGCAGTCCTGAGCAGACAGCAGTACAACAACTAACCACTTGGTGTCACCTGAATATTTTGAAAATGATGGTTCTCAGAAAACACAGAAAATTATTTTGTCAGGGAAAGTTTAATAAGGGATTAATAAGATTAATAATATATTTTAATGTTACTAGATAAATCACTAACAGATCAAGGGAGTGAAAACACTCAGGCTTGGCTAAATGTGTGAAAATCACATGTCTGGATGTCCATTTGTGAGAAGGGGAGCAGAGCTACATGTTGAAATTCCAGGAGGTGAATGTTATCGGGGGGAGGAGTGTGGGAGTAGGGGAACAGAATAGGGAAACACCTGAATGTCCTGTAGAAGAATTAATACCTCTACCATTAATTTGAATTGCATTTTTACACAAATAAGTCTGTGTCTTCAGAAGTTAAACAACATCTTAATGTCAATTGCAGAATGGTGGTTGGCTGTTAAATGTGGTATCCAGTTAGAAAACCATGTAAGACTTCCTACTCTTGCCTGTGCTGGAGGTTGACTGAATATGAGGCAGCACCAGTTCAGAGGCTGTATAGTTGTGTAATTAGCACACACTTGATATTCCACCTGTGGTCCAGAAGCACTCTTAGTGCAGAGTCAGTCCCGAAATAGGAGGTGCTGTTATCATTCAGGTCTTTTGCATCAGTAACGTAGGTTTGTAGCTTATGGAACCAAACTGGCTCATCCACATGTCTTCAAAGTACAGGCAGAAAAAAACTTGAAATTGCATAGAGATGCTCTGAATTGTTGGAGAACTCCCACCTCCCTTTCTTTAGTAAGAGTAAACATCTGAAGCCTGGAAAAGCAGAGCCTTCTTTTGAAAACTGTTGGTTGGTTGGTTGGTTTGTTTTCACTTGCTGCTGTTGGAATTCCACTGATTTAAGGAAATACCAGAACATGTCAGAACCTATTTCTAGTCCTTACAATAACACTCTATAGCAAAGCCTGAGTCCTGGGAAATTCTCTCCCTACTGAGTTTGACTTAAGGCTGAGGGGGAAGAATGGGAGAAGTTCCAGTAAAGTTTCCTGTTTCAGGGATTTGCCAGGTTTTAAATGGGTATTCCACTATAGGTTGTTCTTTGCATTTTCACACTTGCTATTCCATGTTACATCTCACTGAGACACAATTTATGAAATTAATTTTTTAGGTAGAAGAGAATATTTAGAAGTATTTATAAGAAAAATATACTGATGAATCTCCAAATCAAGAAAAAGCCTTTTAATAACTAACTATAGCACATAAATAACACTTTCCTTCCAGTTCCCCACATGTAACTTGTATAGTAAATAGTACTGAAATAGGTGGAGCAGGCATTGTATCTACAATGAATTCACTTGTTTAAACATCTTAAATACTGCATGCAGTAGCAATTTACAAGTCATGGATAAAACTTTTATAAGCTAGTTTGAGAGTCTGTATTTAGCATCTGTGTCTCAGAAGAAATGTATCTGCAGACTGCTGTTCTAGATATTGAACATTAAACCTAAAGGTCAAGTGAGATGGTTTTTGTTTTGTTGTACGAATTTTCCTTACTTAAACATTGCCGTGGTTTGCTGTATCAAAACTATTTATATTGCTATAGGAACAATCAGCAGCCACAAATTGTAAGATGTTTGAAAAAAAACATAGAAGTTGCTGGCTTTGTTTAGCAAATACAGATGGTAAGTGGTGATTCGTGGTTTGGGGGTTTTTAGTGATCTTTAGAAAGGCTCAAAACGTAGTATAAGAAGTTTTTTAACAGTATGAATTTAGAAGTCTGAAATATTTATCAGATGACTTACACATAATGGTTTTTCTTACAGCCCCCGAGCAAGCATACATAACACTGCTGTCCCTGAATGCAGCATGGTGGGATAGTAAAGGTGAGTAAGCCTCTCAGGGTTGTTTATTGCAGCTTTTTGCCCTCTCAAAGACATTGTCTTAGCTGCACTGTTTGCACTCTCTGTTAGAGAAGTAGTACTTTCCCCACAGACCCAGCTCTAAGAAGGCTTGTAGAGATTCTCTGTTGCTTTTTTCCAAAGGAGACCGTAACTCTACTGCCCTATACCTGCCGATGGATCACACAGTCTTGATGTTCTTGTCAGTTGTGCAGCACAAAGGAAGGTTATGGTTCTAACTCCTAAAATGAGTCAGAGTCATTTGTCAGTCATTTCTTAATTCTTTGCCTTTCCAGCTTGAGTTTAAATTTATGTTCAGAAGTGGGAGCTCTTACTCCTCTGGGCACTTAGACTATTTTTTGGCTAGTCAGTTTCATGTGGAAGAGACTATTGTCTCCTCTGACTTTTTTTTGAATATGCTATTGTGGATGAATTTAAGTGTGTATATCTGTCACTTCTGAGGCCTCCCTCTTTTTTTTTTTTTTTTTTTTTTATTGTGGTGATNTTGTTTATTTTTCACTTTTGAGGCCTCCCTTTTTTTTTTTTTTTTTTTTTTTGAATGGTGTGAATGATTTTTGAAAGCTTACAAGGCAGTTTGAAAATGGAATTAAATGCATGCTCTGTGTTAACTGCCGGACGCTTCTAATCTCAGGCGCACAGAATATTTCCCAAAGATTCTGTTATTTTTCAGCTGCTGCTTATGGAGAGGGAACACAAAGTTGTAAATCTTGGCCTATGTAGGAGAACTTGGAAAAGAATGAGTAAGAGAGATACAGCAGTGTTGGACTGTATTTATCCATAAGATAACTTGTCTGCCTTCAGTAGAGTCAGTCACTTCACAACAGGATGTAATTCAGCACAGTTTTTTCTACTCCACTGATGATCATAACGAAGTTGGGTTTTGTTTATGCAGTAGATGTCAGGCAGAACTTGGTGCTTAACTGAGTGTAGACTCTGATCTAAAGTGTTAAAGATGCAATATGAATTATGCTGCTATGATATGTATGATATATGTAGCTAATACAGGTCGGAACAGTGATCTAATATGCACTTGAGAGTTGTCTGCATTAGTATTTTGCGTTCAGTGAAGGTGAAACAAAGGGCTATTACTATGAAGTTCAGTGTGTGTGTGTATGTATGTATATAAGATGAGAAAATGTGTTCACTACTGAAGAATGGGGTCTCTTAGAAGTATAAGATTCTTAGGAAAAAAAACTCCTTGAACAGTTGACTAAACAGTTCCTTAATTATTATGAGTTAGTACTGCAGAGGAAAGGGAAGAATGAGCATTGGCATAAGACTGAATGCTTTTGTTACACCATTATCTTAACTATTAAGGAATTTAAGTCCATCTTGAAATGGATAATGCCATATGTTTGCTGAAATCAAAGTCTCTTTCATCCCCCTCCCCCTCTCTTTCTGCAGCCAACTCTACACCCTACTTGATTTGAATTTCCCTGAAGAAGAGAAGTTTGGAATTTATTGCTTTGGATCTTGTCATGAAAGGAAAAAGAACACCCCATTGATACATAATTACTGGAAATTCACATTCCGTGTTTATTGATGAATAATTCTTCAAAGTGTGTGTATTAAGCATTTCAATTTAAAGATTAGTGAAATTGAATGTTAAATTTTTTTGGTTAGTTTGATTAAATTTGGGTTGTAAAAGATAATTTGTTTAAAAGATTTTTATTACCTGTAATAGTCTATACAGCAGTAATTTATATTTAGTGTTGAAACAATTTACCACAATTCCTACTCTTGTATTTCCACACAGAATTTTTACAGCTTCTATTGTATGTAATAAATCTTAAACAAATGTTTAAAAAACTCACCAACAAAACAATAAACACCATTCTGGCAACCCTGCCTTTTCATACATAAACATGCATAATATGAAGCTTAAATACCATCCTCAAGTTTGCTTCCATTAACTTGATGCAAAATTTTGTAGGAAGAACATGTCTAATAAAATCTTTGCTTATGATATAGCATACATCAATGGAAAACTTGTATTTTGAAGGACTTTATTTCAGTGTACCATCAGGCTACATTGCTGTAGTCGTAACATTGAGGTTCAATACTTTAGTTAATTCTTGGAGACAAAAACACTTACTTTTATCCAGGCTCTCCCTTGAAACCAGCACTTGTGCTTGCCTGTGGTAGCCATGTGGAACAGCAGCTTGCTCACTTTCTAATCAGGCCATGTTCTTCTTAAAAAACATTGTTTAGCATTAAAACTGAAAATAGTTTTTGATTTTTAAAATCAGATATATGTAATTCCTTTTGAGTGAGCCATCTTTATTTTTATTGTGACTATTTGGCATTTCTCAGTCAAGTGCTTTATTTATTGAATGACAAAAGAATAACAACTTTTTTTTACCTTTTTAAAAATCTGAAACTAATACAGTAGACCATTCTTATTTTTGGAATTTTATACATAGTTTCAGTTCTTTGACAAGGAGTGGGGCAAGTGGTTGAAATATCTAAGGGCCTCACCCATGCAGGTATTGTTTGTAAGCTGTTGTATCTGAAAATTGTTTGTCAGAAACAAATATTATGTAGACAGAAAACAATGCAATGGAAAGATTTCAAGTTGAATAATTTTTCTTAAAAGCAATCAACTGTTGTGGTCCACTATGTATTTTAGTTCAGTGTATTTCATCACCATATTAAATTGTCCTTTTTGCTGTTAATTTAGGTGCAGTTATAGCAGTTTCATTTTATTTGCATTTGATATTAGCTACGTAATAATTCTTTTAAATGTTGCAATTTCTAATGTTGAAATAATGTGTTTGACTTCTGTACACGAATTAACATTTATATTAAATTTATGCTGTTCATATTTGGTGTGTGTAAAAGAAAAATAAATTATTATTTTAGACGTGGTACCTTCACAAACTTACTTTGCAGGATTCACTGTGCTTTCTCTAGTAAGAAGCTTTGGGCAGAGGTTCCAGTGCTTTGCTGAACAAAAGGAAGGGTGATTAAGTGGCTGGGTGAACCCTTGAAAAAAGAAAAGTAATTCTGAAAAAGCAAGTTGGCTCATAGCTTCTGTTGCACGTGAAAGCTTTTAAAAGGTTAGGATTTCCTAAAAACTCATGAGGAAAAGTACATGTTTAATCCATGTTTAAACCAAGTGGTTCTTAAGGCCAAGACAGAATGATACAGTCTAATACTGATAAGATACGGGGTTAGTAATTAAACCTGAGAATTCTAGTCTACAGACTGCTGAAATAAGCTTCATTTCATCTTTCAAGTGTCTTGCTGAAGGCTCAGGTTTTTGCATTTCTGAGGGAAATCTGGGCCAAGAAAACCTGGGTAAAATTGGTATTGTTAGCTGCTTAAAGGAGCTGTGGGCTAAGGTTCACAAAGATTGCATAATATTACAATGAATACGAGAAGAAGAGCTGCAAATAAAAGTACCTCCTCAGTGAACAAAAGGAGGTACTGCCCAGTACTGGAAAGCCAGGGGATTGCATTTTTCAGGTGTGTAACATCCTTCTTGATCAGATTTCCATCTTGCTCCCATCTTTGAGGCAAAAACACCCCCCAGTTTTGCTACAAACTAGCAAATCCCATCATTATTAACATGAGCATGGATCTTGGCAATTATTTTCAGTATTTCCAACATGTGTGACTGTACTAAGCCATTATCAAGCATTTGAGTGTAATGAGTACTAGGTTGATGTCAGCGAATACAACCCTCAGGCAGAATTTTTCTTTGTTCTTCAGCTAAGAACAGTGGTGTAAGGAATAACCAGCTGAAGCAGCAGTAGCACTCAGTTGCTGTAATTCAGGCTTTTTGAAGTTTATTTAGAACACATCATTAGAAATCTCTAATCAGTGTGCAAAATTGCAAGCATATTTTTCATGCTTGTAAAAATCTCACTGGAGCTTATTAACCTTTGGAAAATAAACCACCATGTATTTCTTCTAAAAAGGTTGTGACAGAACACGGTGTTGCTTTTTTTTTTACATTGCTTTTGTATAAGGTAAAAAGTATATCGGTTTTGTTACTTTGAGCTAGGCCTACTGCATCAAAAACTTGCCCTAAATAATAAAAGGAGGTCCTTATTCTTACAGTTACGTTTTTCATCTATTTGCCCTTTTCTCCCCTCCTCCCTCTAATAATAATATTGCTACCATGGTTTTTCACGGGAAAGAAACAGTAAATTGGGATGGCGGAACCAAGACTACTTGTCACCCAAAGTTAGCATCCTATATAGCAACATAAACAAGAGTTAGTAAATTAATGGAAATTTCTTTTAAATATGAAACAGTATTAAAGAGCAAGTCACCTGGAAGATAGTGGGTTAATGCACGCTCCTGAGGTAAAAACAATCCCCAAGAACTAAGTTCTTCCAAGCCCTCTCTTTCAGCAGGTTTCTTGACAGCAGTTGCTGTGTATAACAAAGAATGATCAGTTTACCATCTCTTCACACTATTTCATGTTCAGCATAGTGGACAACCAGAGGAAGGAGAAGAGGTAATGATAGAGCAGTCTTAAATACAGCTTTCCTGCAGTTGGAGCCTGGATAGGCCCCGAACAGGAAAAGGGAAGGCTTAAAGCAGTCATTTAGAGCTCCTTTCTCAACCACCCAGTTGTTCACCATACTAACAAGGAGCCGCCATGGCTAGAAATGGTTCCAAGTTGTCTGTGGCTAAACTTTTGAGTTTAAGAGACAGAAGGATTAAAATGGCTTCATCACAGACTGCATCAGTAATGAAACAACCAACACCCTTAACCTCCTCTGGAGACAAGGCCCATGCTGGCATGAAAGCAGTGCTCAAGCCACCACGTAGCTGGAATGGCAGCAGGCATGTGGGACCCAGTTGGCACAGGCCTTTTCCAAAGATACAGGCACTGCAAAACTACCATGGAGAAGCATTTAACAATGCAACCACTGTCAAACAAGGTGGAATTTTTAGAATTCTAGAATGCAAATAGCTGCTTATAGGAATGGAAAGAAAATCTTACGTACTGCTTGAAAGTGGGTGAAATTTCAAGAACTGTAAGAACACAAATATCTTCCTAAAGATCCCACTTCAGGCTTTGAGCACTTTTTTCTACACTGCCACAGGCTGTGGCTGCTATCAACTTAAAGCTTCCTGCAGAGGGAAGTATGCACTAGTATATGAAAATCAAATTCATGCAAATACTGGTTACTGCAGCAGCCGGGCCTTTCTGTCCCAAATCATGATGTCTCACTTGCTCCGCTCTACAGATTCGACAACAAGGGAGGGGAAGAACAATTCTTCCCGTTTCCCAATACCTTTTCACAGGCAGAATTTAGTATTTGCAACACATTCCTAGGGAAGACATAGGAGGTTGGATTCAGACACATGAAAGAAGAGACCTTTGACTCTTCCCTACTCTCCTTTTTTTTTTTCTTAAGTGATAAGGATTGCAATGTTGTTTGTAGGTACCTAATTTAACATTGGCAACTTCAGCATAATTAAGGAAGAATAGCATCTCTTGGGAAGGTGTATCTGGGCTGAGAGCAGGAAGATATCATGATCAGTCTTCCAGGAATTAAGTAGCTCTGACTGAGGAGGAGATGCTTCAGAAAGTTCAATAGCGAAGAAGAGCTTGGGTGCAAGCAAAAAACAGCACACCAACTCAGGATCCCTCCAGGATGACACAGATTTGGAGGACCATATAAAAAGGTGTAAGTGCCAAATTGCAGTTACCTCTTCTTGTAGAAAACTGAAGGTCAAATTGTTCATGGAATCCAAAATGTTTGGGTTTTAATGTGCTGTTTTTATGCCAGGGATAGAGGTAGGTGAGAAAATGGTTAACAGCTGGTTTGTAGCACTAGCTTTCTTTTTTTGGTGGTGAGCAGCTTTCAAAGTCTTAGGGTGAAAACAATGATCATAGGAACACTGATGAAAGGATTTGGTTTTTTCTTTAAACTAGACAAAAATGTAAAAAAGGCAACCCCCTATCCCCTAAAAGCTCACCTCTGCTATCTAAAGCAACATTCATGAGACAAAACTACCCGAACTTTCTTTAATGCTAAGGCCTAATATTTGATGAAACTTTCGCTACACATTTTTCCTTAAAAAACCTATACAGTTTTCAGCTACCATGAAATCATATTTATTTTACCCATTCATCCTAGTCAAGAATTTAAGCTATGGAAGTGGTAGATTAAGGCCAAAGGAAACAATCACCTCACCCAGTTTGTCCAGCACTCCAAACACATCACCCCATTTCACATACGGCCTTGGAGCAAGCCCAGTAACACCTGGTGAAAGCACATCTTCCAGAAAGGCATCAAAGCCCACGAGGAGTTGAATCTTGCAGCATAAATTGGATCAGGGTGTCCTAACTTTAAACAGACGGTGCTTTACTGCAAAAGTACTTGATTTCTCCAATACAGAAATACACAGGGTATTTCCTAAGCTCTTGATATCCACTCCTGCTTTGAGCTTAAGAAATTTTCTAAGCCACCTATTAGTACCAGTAGCTCTACATACTGGTAATAGCTATCAGCTGTATTTTCCTGCTTTTCTTTTCACCACCATATGGGACACTTTAATATTAGAAAAGTAACTGGTGAATAACTGTGGGTAACACTGGGGGGGACTCCAGCAAGCTACGAAGCAGGTGGAGTTCAACTCTGTTTAGCTCTGGTGAGCCTGTGCAACAGAGTTCACAAACTGGTCCTGTTTCACAGCTGAACTGGTGAGAGCTGGGTGTTAGCAGAGCTTTCTCCCCTGATTTTGATTTATCTCACCTGAAGGAGGGATGTGGCCTCCAATTTACAGGACCTCAGGGGCTGAGCTGCTGGTGGAAACACTGGTCTCGGGTTTCTGAGAGGAGTGAAGCCAAATGCTCTCACTGGAGAGTTCAGGGTAAATGTGGATACAGGCGTTCACAGGACAGTATGTCTGGCTGCCTGAGAAAGTCATCTGGGAGCTTTCTCCCCTGATTTTGATTTATCTCACCTGAAGGAGGGATGTGGCCTCCAATTTACAGGACCTCAGGGGCTGAGCTGCTGGTGGAAACACTGGTCTCGGGTTTCTGAGAGGAGTGAAGCCAAATGCTCTCACTGGAGAGTTCAGGGTAAATGTGGATACAGGCGTTCACAGGACAGTATGTCTGGCTGCCTGAGAAAGTCATCTGGACAAATACGCGTATTAAAAAAAATTAAGAATATGAAGTATTTTCATCCTAATGCAGAAGAAGAATTCTTTAAGGGCTCAGATATTGTCATTTGTGTAAACAAATCTTATTTAGGCTCTTCTAAGTGCTAGGGGTAAGGGAGGTGTAGTGCATATTGTACCAGTTAGGGCAGGCATTTAGTGAACTCTCAAATGTGTCTGTACACAGCTGGCTAATGGGTTAATGCTACAGTCTTTGGGAAGCTCAGCTTCCAGTTTTCTTCACCCATATTACAAACCTGCTGATAAAATCAAGCAGGCATAGCTGCTTTTAGGGCTGCTGCAGGGCTAGCAAGATTCCTGCTGCAATAGAGAGTCTGCTGAATTGTGCTGTCCTACCTTAGAATTCTTTGCCAGAAAAGTAAGTTGTTCCATTTCACACTGAATTTGTGCTTGTTAAATCCATTTCAACTGCATGATATACCAGTATTTCATAATGAAAAGAAGTTATTCTCCTATGTAGGTATGACTTCATTTTTTTCTAAGCTATTCTTCTTTAAGTTTTCAGCAACCCATTGAGACAAGGAGAGGTCAGAAAATTCTGGATAGTGAAAGCCTTCAGTGCAGACACCCCCCAAGATGTTAACAACCTCCTTATTGCAAACTAAACAGCAATTTAAAACACCTTTTTTTTTTCTTTTGCCAGCCAGAGTGAAAGATTTCTATTTTATACGTTCACATCCTAGTGTACTGTTTGTCAAACAGGAGTCAGAAGAGACAGGAGAGGCATCTAATCAAGGAAAAATATATGTACTAGCAGCCTGAAGAGTACAACCAATGTAACTCAAGGAAACGTCATGTCAGCATCGTGTTAAAAACTTTATGAATGATTTTTGGGAAACATTTTTAAAATTCCACTTTAAATGAAATTTACTCATATTCTTGGTAGTTTAACACTTCATCTAAAAAAATAAAAAAGCAGTTTAATTACTGTTACATGGGAGGGAATTGCAGAGAAAAGGAGAAGAGTAGGGATAAAGATCTACAGTACCAGTAGGCATTTTTAATTGCATTACATGGGTAACTATTTCATAACTTTTGAAAACTTGTTGGTATATTAGGATTCATAATGCTAGGATAAGCAGATGTTTGACTATAAATGAGAATATCCTACCCAAGTAATCTAAGTCAGTGTAGATAAGACTTGGATATATTACAGCTTCTGAAATTGAACTATGATCAGCTTTTTCACTATATTGCACGTTTTCTCTTTTTGGCCTGATTTCCAAGACGGTTCAACAGGCTGAATCTCAAACTGCCTTTCTCATCAGCTTTCTCCAAAGTCTCCTCTCCTGATTGCTACTTCATAATTTTGTAGGCCTTTCTTGGCATTTTTTCCCCCCTCAAATATTTTTCTGTGTCATAGATTCATTGAATATTTTGGGTCAGAAGGGACCTTTCAAAGGTCATCTAGTGCACCCTGCCCTGCAAATGAGGAACATCTTCAATTAGATCAGATTGCTCAACACCCCATCCAGCCTGACCTTGATCATTAAATATTCTTTCACAGTAAATACAGTAGTAGACTGAAGCCTAAGTAAAAACTATTTGATAGTTTTTCCTTGTCAACTGACATTGCTTTTTTCTTTAAAAAGAAACCCAAATCCCAGCACAGTCCTCAAGCATATTTATTCTGATTGTCTTACTTAAATCAGTGCCAACTTCTCTTGGTTACACTGTTTCATATAAAAATATTCTTTGATGTGTTTCCAGACTATTTCAAATAGACTATGTCCATCTTTAAGGGTGCTTTTGAGATAAGGTACCAGAATATCACTTTGAAAATGAATTCAGCATCACTAGCACATGGGCTCCTGCCAGTTCTGCTGTGTCTGCCACTTGTTATGTTTTCTCATATCCTTGAGAGCCTGCAACAGAGTGCTGTTGGAAGATTACACTACAAATTTCTGCAAAATATCAGATGTAATCTAGTTCTTTTCATGGTGAGTAATCTTTTACAGATGTTGTTTTAAAAATGGAGAGTTTAATGCATCTACCACTTCTCTAATTCTTTGGCAAGTGGAAAAATGGTCCCACGTGATCTTTGCATATATTTTATATTAGCGTATGTTTTAAACAGGTACTGTGGTAGTTACAGTGTCTGTAGAATCATTTTAAGTCTGCAAACACAATTGATTAAGCACCTGATGAGCTTTCAGTGTTCATTATCTGGCCAGTTCTGGAAGATACAAGAAGTGAATGGAGGAACATATAAAACAAACTTAGGTCGAAGGCAGCCAAAATCTCTACTGAAAATGAAGTAGGGGATTTCAAGAAGTTAGAATCAAAGTATAGAGGAAGTATATGAAAGTTCATTGTTAAACTGGTCTTCAGGTGGCAGAGGTATATTGGGTAAATATCCCCAAAGTGAAGAACAGCTTTCTGTAATGAGATTTTGAGCAGAAAGACACAGATCATGCAATTCCAGTTCACTGCTAACAGTCCCAGGTTGCATTCCCTAACCCAGGACACACCCAGTTTTCCACAGTGTTCAGGTTAGCTGCTCTCACCAAAAAGCTCTTGCTGCATGACAGAAATCCCTTCTCCAGAGAACCAACTCGATGGAGGACTGTAAAACTTTAAAGAATTTGTAACAGAAAGAAATGGCCATTTAGTTTTATGTTCTGAACTTTGTTCCTGTATAATCAGCCTCTAAGTGGTAGTCAATTGAAGGTTATCAAAAGCAAATGCAGGGCTAGGACAGTAGGGCAAGAGCTTTCCTGGTTATGGAAGAGGGGAAGCTTAGTGGCAATTTCCCTTCCACCCTGCAGAGCCTCACCCACCCGAGCTGTCCCCACCACAGTGTAAATGCCTCTGCCAGTCTCTTGCTTAGCCCGGGCGAGAGCAGCAACGCTCTCAATCTCCATGCTATTTCACATACATTCCTGCATTATGTCCAATTAGTCAGAGTTGGATTTTATTTTTGATGTACAAATTGAGAATTCAATACACATTTAAGCATGCTTCTTTTTTTGCCTTTACATTTTCATTCATTTTTAGCTTCAAGTCTTCTTGGACAAGCCTGATGCTTCCTGATGCCCAGAGGCTCTAGACTAGCCAGACCTGGTTAAGCACAGTCCTTGATGCACCACGGAGTTCAGAGAAAAGGAGAGAGAGGTTTCAAATATCTGACTGCAGGAAAGACGGGGTGTCAAGGAGTTGGGATAATTCCAGATCCCCTGCTGAAAGAGATAACAGAGGGCCTGCAAAGCCCTTGCCAGCCCTCAAGGTAGATCAGCCTCTGTAATTGTTCTTCTTAGTTAGCAGTGGAGAACCAAAAGGGTTGTAAACAAAGTTTAAAGCAACCACCAACCCAAACCAGAAATAAATATTTGGTACGTTTATTTGCAGCACATGTCTAAAGTCCTGACCTAAATCAGAAAATAAATGCATTATTAGGGCTACAAATTGCCCTCAACCTGGAAATGTTCCAGTCATCACTGAGAAAAATTTAAGGTTGCAGGACAAACAGTAACATGATACCTTGGCCTGAAAATATGAAAACGTTACCTCCGAGGAAAAATAATCCAAAACAAAGACATTCACATATAGCTTGGAGAAAAGTGTCAAAGGGATGGTAGTTCTAGAGGGACAACTGTTTGAGAAAAGACTATGAAAGCTAAACATGAATATTTGCCTAAGCACTAATTTAGTAAGCGATAAAGAGATAATTATACAACTATTTTTTCTAGTAAATACACGTCAAGATTTTGGAGAGCAAAACAAAGACAGTGATTTCTTACATATCCCATCAAAACATTAAAGCCAATTCTTAATCAAGTCCTATCTGAATCAGATCCTAAAGTCTTGAGCAATTATCCTATAACATGGGGAAAAAACCCCAAGAAACAGGCTTTCTTGTGACTTTTGTGTTAGGTTCTTCCAGAAATTTCTGCTGGGGCTTTTTAGGAACTAGAAGTTTCACACCACGTGCTGACTTGTGCTGAAAAGCACATTAGACCTCAGCTGGGAAGAATACATGTGCAAGCCTGACAGGGGGAAAGCCCATCTTCCAGTTTTTTCAGTCAACACAGCTTTCAAAACCTTGTTACCACTAAACTGAATTTCTGATATGACCACACTATCCCTATCAAACTAAATCCTGATGGAAATCATGGGAAAAAAGTCAGTAGCTCAAGCTAGGCTTTGTAGGTAGCTGAGCTCAGTGACAGCACTAAAAGCAACAGTTACGTGAGAGATGAAATGTGGCATCATAATGAATCCTTGTACCTGCAAGGTACCAGGCTGAGAGCAATCTGTAACAGCCATTACTCAGATCAGCCAATGATGACAGGATGACAAATGGTAATTTAAATTAGGGAGACAATGAAAGTGCTGATTATTCAATTAACATACAGTTTTACGAAATGGAAGATAGTCTTTTTTTTAATGTTGGCTACTTTTATCTCCAACTTTGCAATACCTGCTGCTAAGTGAAGAATATTAGAGGCTTTCAAGAAACAGACTCTCATGTGAATATGAGCTTATTTTATATTCTTGTTTTTTTCACAAAGTACTTATTCATACTATCATAATCAAAGACACTCCACCATGATAACATTTCAGAATAGATTTGCACTGAACAAAGCCTCTGTTCTGCAACTAATTCATCAGTTTTTGCAGGTGAATGCCTATCATTCACTAACCCTAAAGGATGACAAAATCAGTCCCAAGTCTGCCATGGCTTTGTTCATCTGTGATGGACCAGAGTCTGCACTCAGTAGAACACCTCCAGAGCCAAAACTCAATGTCAAACGTTTAACATCTGGTTTTGAAAAATGCGCACACCTAATAAACCTCAGACATATGCTTATATTTCTATTCCCTGAAATAACCAGGCAAAGGGCAAAGAAGCAAGGCTTGGCTTGAAGATTTTTTTATTATTTTTTTATTGTTTTCTGCTGAAGACGAGTTTAGTGGAGAAAGCCAAGGGACAGAACAGTGCCAGCAATATCCTGACCTACACAGGTGACACCCAGGGCACAGAGAAGGGTCTTGCCCTCCTGAGTGGGTTCTGAGGATGCTGCCATTGCCAGGTCTCCAAGGCAGCCAAAGGCAGCTCCATGGAAATGCCTGCCTTATGGAAATTCCTCCATGGAAATGCCAGGAACCCCTGGGACAATAAAGGACCGTAAATATGCAAAACCTCACAACTGTACAATGAATGCTCAAAAGGTAGGAATTTGGTTAACTTCCAGTTTTAAAAGAAATTAAGACTGCCTTTCAAGGCACCAAGGCAGACAAATTCTATCAGTTCTCACTACATTTTGACTAACTCCCCTGGCTTCTCTCCAGAAGGAACAACTTGTTAAACTGCTGTTACTTTGAACCGAGGTCTCAACACACAGGCACAGAAAATGAACTTTTAAAAGATCAATGTGAAAAGTAACAATTCTAACTCTTTGGCTAAGAGATTCATCTGACCAAGAAAACAAAAAAAAGCCATTCTAAATATCAGACTTAATTGGCCAGACAGATGAACTATAATTTTGCAGTAGCCTGGGATGTGAAAGATAAGGCACACCTGGGTGCTGGGCAGGGCACCATTGTGCTCAGAGTGCCAGCTTGTGCTAGTCAGGGGAAGGAAGCAACTCCCAAGGGATAGCCCTACAGCATCAGCACCATCTCCTGTGTCTCTTGCCCCTCAGATTTCACCAGGAATACTTACCCAAGCCAAAAGGATTTGATTGATAGGTTTTAGCACAGATACTGCCAATTCAGCCTTTAGATGTAAGTAATCTTGGCGAGTTGTAGCTCTGTGCCCTTAAAAATTTACCTCCCCTTCTACATGTGTAGTCTGCAGTAAATAGGTTACCAAAGACTTATCCAAGCTGTTGTGCTCTGAGGGACAAAGCCTACCCCTGCCTCTTTTCCTTTCCCCAATTCTCAGTCCGTTCTCCTCAGACTTGAAGCCCATCTCATTGTGGAGGAAGACAGCCACTGCTACTACAGCATGGAGGAGTTTACTCATGAGATGCAAGCATCAAGGAAAGAGGAGTAAGATTGCTTGCTGTGGCAGGGTCCATCCTGTGGTATTTCTCTACCTCCAGTCACTCCCCTCTAGCTCGTTAAGGGAATTGGAAAAGATCCTCCCAGCGGTGACAGCCATGTTTACTAGTGGAAGCATCCTACAGTCTAAGTAATATTGCCCCTGTGAAGGTGTTTCTCTGATACCACACTTGCATGATCTCAGATCACATATGCAATTGAAACAGGCTAAAAAATGGGTTCAAAAGAGGAGAGAAGACATTATTCTGTCTCAGGGAAGGATTTCACTGAATTAAACTGAATTCCCCACAGGCAACATACATTTCTGAGTGATTCAACTTTCTTCCTTTCGTGGAATAAGAGTGTAAACAAAGCTCAGCAAGAAAATTGCTGCCATTGACTTCAGTGAGCTGATATTTCAATGTTGAAAATTTATTGATAATATTTTTTTAAGAGGTATTGGATCAGAAATATGCTCTGTGGTGGTTTTTTGACCGCCCCCCCGCCCCACCCCCT
>VZTE01004632.1:304074-399593 GCA_013397775.1 Eulacestoma nigropectus | reverse complement strand
GCTCCCCCCCCCCCCCCCCCCGAAAAGGAAAGAAGCATCTGTTTTAAACTTTCCATGAAAAAAAAATTAGGAGAAGCCTACTGGAGAGTATTTAAAAATACAGTGTTATTTTTGTCAGTAGTCACCATGAGTTCAGAACTAAATAGTAAGGCACTAAGTAAAACTATAAATAGTATACATCTTCAGCAATAACTTTTCAAATGTTGGCTGCATTAGGAAAGACATTAAGTCACAGCCTATTGATCTACTGAGGGAACATCATCAAGCCAGTGTATCCAAGAACGGTATGTCAAATGCATATTATTTACACATAGAATGCCAGCAAGAGGATGGAGGAGCTCACTCATCCCCAATCACCGCAGCATCACTCTGAAGTACCTCTCTACTGCCAAGTGTCATCCTCAGCAAGATGTAGGCACTAATCTTGCCTACACAGCAATGTAGGATGTGCCTGAGGAAAATGTGGGTCATGCAAAAAAGGGATTCAGCATGGGGGGGGGGGGAGGATTCCACATAAACTGGGAGATCAGCTGTCCTGCTGGGTAGCTGCAGCACGCTGTCTGTGCGTGCACAGAGGAGAGAGGGGGCTCAGTGGGAAGCTACTGTGATGGTCTAGTGCTGGAGCACTCCAGGCACAAGGAGCCGCAGAGGAAGCTGGGCATGCTTAGTCTGAGGTGTCTGGTGGCCTGGCTGCCACCAGCACTAGGATGGGGAGAGCTGGACGGCAGACGGGTAGATCCTTCTCAGAGGTACACAGTGAAAACACAAGAAGCAATGGTCATAGGAGGAGCAAAGGAAATTCCAACTAACCTTTCTCTCCCCTCCCCTCCCCTCCAGTGAAGGTGGTTAAGCACTGCAAAAGGATGCCCAGAGAGCATGTCAAATCTGTCCTTGCAGATTCCCAAAACTCCCCTGGACAAGACCTCTCGTGCTTGATTTGACTTAGATGTTGGTCATGTTGGAGCAAGGGTTGGACTACAGACCTTCAGAGGTCCTATCTAACTTGAATGAGGACGCACAAAAAAAACCAAACACAGAAGAAAAGCCAAATAAAATCCATTGGAATGGATAAAATCCTGGATGGAAGATGGCAATGGCTGGCCATGACCAGCATCACCAGCACTTCCAGCAGGTAATGAAGTTTGGAAATAAAATATTTGCAAAAGCAGGAAGGTGTGAGATTGAAGGATATCCTTGCATCCTTCTCTTCAGTTCAAGCCATGAATTACAGGGAGGGGAAACTATCAGGCACCCCTTTCCCCTCCGTTCAAGATGCTTCCCAAGGTTGCTTCTCAAGGACAAAGGATGTTCAGCACAGCAGGAGTCCTGGCAATATATGTGGAGTAAGTCTTCTTCTCACTGGGCTGTGGGAAGAGAAACCTTTTAAAGATTGTGTCATGTGACATCTTGACTGTGCAGTTTCCTTTCCTTTCTGTCCTGCATCTTCAAAAACCTCTGTAAACTGTATGAGTTTCATAAGTAAAATATTTTTTTTGCTTTAACCTTAATCTGGCTTGAATTAAAAATATTTAAAATCAAGACACCATGTAAAATCATATTTGTGTACTCCTCCTAATGTATCTGAAAAGACATAAATTGCATCCCTAGCTGACTGCTCTGGGGGCTGCAGAATTGGCAACACAGTAGTGCTGCTGTTTGTGTGGAAGTTTCCAGTGAAGGATGTAATGTAAAGAGCTGCAAGGGTGCCCCTGCAGCAGGCTGACATGCCAGCAAGCAGTACACCTCAACCCTGAAGGCTCAAAGACCTGCACCATTTTTTGTAATAACTTGTTACAGCTTGGTGACAGCTTGGGGTGAGGAGAAATCAGCTTATATTTTTCATTTTAATATGTCCAGCACATGCATTAGCTTTTGAGAGCAGTACATTTGTGAGAGCAAGCCTATGTGCTGGAGACTGGGAAAGGTCACTTCTGAGTCATATCACAATATTAATTGCATTTACTACACTATAATTTGTAGCAAATGATTGTACAAGTCTTCATTTAGAGGACATAACTGAAATCCAGTTTCTTCTTTCACAAGCTGTATCAAAGAATATTTGTTTGATATGACCAGAAAAAAAGTCTGTGAAGTGTTTAATGATTTAAACACAGAACAACAGCCGAGCCACAAGCTAGAATTAAACAAGTCAAAATTATTTTTCTTCGGTATTTTTTTCATCTCCTGAAATCACGCCTAATCAGCATCCCAGCATGATCTGGGACATGCTAACAAAAGACTCAATCTAACAAATATAATTGTGTCTTTTATTAGATACATAGTTAAGTACTGTATAGATCACTATTGGTTTGCATCTCAAAGAAACTTTCAGTCTCTTAACTATGGAGATAAAATGAGACAGCTGAAATAGTTTGAACTTGATTTAGCAGCTCTTGGCTCTTTTCAAACAAGCACCGCCAGGGAGCTGCCACAGTAGAGCTTTCTCTTTTTAGGAAGACCAGGAAACCTCTAAGGATGCTAATGAAGGGAGTGGAGCACCCAAACCTGTTCCCTCCACAAGCCAAGTCACCATCCTCTTGCTGACCACCACTGCTCAGTTACTATGACAAGGGTTTGTCCCAGAGCTTAGCTCTTCTAATTAGGACTTTCTCACATTTTCCAGCCAAGGTTTAATTATGGCCAGTTTTACTTCTCTGTGCTCTTCCTGAGACAGCTACATAGCTGTCTATTCTCTGAACTTCACAGGCAGTAATCTTGCCCCCCTACCTTTACTAAAAGAAAGGGCTAGCCTTTTTATTTCCTAATACATACATAATTGATTCAAACCCCAACACCACTAGCTTTCATCAATATGTTGAAACTTTTTGTCATGGGGTTTACTTTGAGCTTTGGCTGCTGGAGCTAAAAAACCCCTCTCTAACCAATTAAGTAATGTTTTCCTACTGAAATAGTTACAAAGGAGACTTGTAAATATGCCTCAGGGGAACTCTGGCATCTCAAAAACCAGAAGAGAAATAAAATTTTTTCAAGCATGCTGTATATTATTTTAGTGCAATTTGAGGTGTCTCAGAAGTTTGTAATATTGCAGTAAGTGCATGGTTTGATGAACACAGGGCTCACTGGGTGTTTTTCATCCATTTAGTTTTCCTCCCACCTTTCCAAGACTGTTTCTATTTGTCTTTACAAGTTGTGTGAGCAGATCCATCTGTCAAATGTAGCAGCAGAGACACACAGGCACAAGGAAGTTTGCAGGCTCAACCTGCCTCAGTCATCAAGGGCACTGCTTCCAACTTCCCAAGCCTGTGACTCCCTCCAGCCTGTTCCCAAGAAAGATCAATTGGCCACCACTAGACCTTCTCCATCAATGCTGTCCATCTCATCTCAAGGAATGGCTCCTACTTTCTTAGGGAAAATCTCCAGAGGAGACTGGGGGTAATGGTGTATCAGCTGAGCTGTTCTTCAGTGCAACAGCTTCCAGCCATTTCCTTCCTTCATGACTTCCTCGGTTTCCCCACTCTGTGACTAAATGTGCCCCTGTGTTTGTACAGTCAGAAGCCCCCAGGGTATCGTGCTGCTCCGAAGGTGCCACATGTGGCTCAGAGCCTATTTCTGGCAGGCCCAGGAAAACTGGCGAGCTATCCTGGATAATTGCTGAGGCACTTTGTTCCATGAGAATTGCCATCAATCTCATTTATTGGCACAGTGCTGCACTGTAGTGTTGTAAAAACCACTGAAAGGAAAACTGCTTGGATGGAGTTACCTGAAATATGCTTTTCAGCTTGTTTCTGTACTCCTGTTCACTGCATGAAAGTATCACAGAGGCAGCAGTAGTAATTTCATGCCATCACTGTCCCGTTTGCACTGGGTGCCCCTAATATATTTTCCCCTTCCTCTGTTCCCCCACTCACATCCATTTCAAGTCTCACCTCATAGTGGCATTTTTAGCAATAATTTGCAAACCCCTGACTATGACACATGCCAAAGCAGAGTTCTCACCAATTTCGCCAACATTCTGTATCATCAAATGGTGGGGGCTGGTGACACCTCAAGTGGACAAATTTTTGCTGTGGTTACATTGCGTGACTCACTCAGTGCTGGTGCTGAAATCCCAGATTTTTCTGTGCATGTGAGTGTTCTCTCCTCCCCACCCATGACTGCCAGCAGGACACAAACACCTGCAATTTTTAATCTCACTTCATGTTATACAATGCCTCCTGAAACACAGAATTAGTTACACACATGTAAGGCCCAAATGAATACACAAAGTAGAAACGTAAGTACAGGCCTGCCCCCACAGGCTTGATGTCCTGTGAAATCCACTGCAGCTACGGCATCCTTTTCCAGCAGCAACATCAAAAGAACTGCAGTGTGCTGGAGGCCAGCTTGGAAGAAACATTTACTGCATATAACCAAAGCCAGGACAAGAGAGGGCAGAAGAGCTCTGGCTAAAACAGGCAGCTCAGAAAGCAGGAGTGATGCTGGAGCAGGACATCAGTGGTGGTCCACATGGGCCCAGACACGCAGCATCTCTTGGGATCAGGTGCATGTTGAGCGTGACATAATTCAAATGAGTATTTATAGTTTACTAGTAAAGCAGATGAAATGGAATGAGAATTAGAAGATCCCATCTAATCCTCTTTGCAAATGAGTTTTTTTAAGATGTAAGACTTGTATATAATTTCTAACATTCAGAATTAAAGACACTTATTTCTGATTAAGTTCTATTACTACATTCAAAATTAACTTAGTCATGACGAATTTTTTTGGTACTAAAAAAGACATAAAAATGCAAATCCAGGGATCTTCTTCAGCTGCTTAGTATTAATGTCCAACTATGAACTGAACTAAGTTAAAACTGAGCTAAGGGTCACTCTTTCAGGAAAAGGAATCCACAGTTTTGAGAAGAGGTGTCTATTTTTCTGTAGCACAAAAACTGTTATAACTCTCCTTGCTGGTGCAGCTGTTCTTTCAGATGCAAAAACTATTATCTCAACAATCATCTTCAAAGAGAGAAAGGCTTCACGTGCAAACAACTAAAAGAAAGATCTTAACTTTAAAAAAATGTATTTCTTGAAGTTTGTTAAATAAGGTTAAACTGATAATGATTATGTCTGTCACTAAGAGTTTAAACAGCAAGGTTAATGTTAACTTTTACATTTTTACACTGGCCAGCATCTGCTATGAAACAAAGGTACTGTCTCCTGTGATTCAAACCTGCAGCAAAAATCCCTGTTTAGGGTTTATATGTTCTCACACATCACCCAGCAGCAGCGAGGCTGAGGTGACACCAGGGAGAGATACAAAATACTGCAGCTTGCTCACCCACCGTCCATCTTGTGACATTATCAGAGATACCAGTAAATACCACTAATTTTCAGGTTTGCCTTCAGGAAAAAAAAAATCACCACCTTCCCTTGATGTTGATTGGTCTTCTAGATTTTTTTAACTGAGTTTACTGAGCAACAAGTTACAAGGGAAGATTAACTAATTTTAGCAGAGGTGAGTCAGAGATCTGCAGGGACCAGCCAAATTCAGCATTTGACTGTGTTCTTTGCTTCTTGCAGGCTCTAGAGGAAAGAGATGGCAACTCACATGGCTATCAAAAAAAAAAAAAGTTTCTGTTGTGTGACTGAGCTGAAGACCCCACATTTGCTCCTCTTCCCTGCCTATTCTGTGCCATCAGTTTGAACAGCTGCACATAAATAAATGCTTCACACACACATTCACACAAGCTCTTTTATTGCAGAAAAGCCTTAAATGAAAACTTAAACACTCAGGTTTGTGTGATGTTGCTGAAAAGTTCCACCATCATGCTAGTTTTGTGCCATAGCCATCAAAGGTCTTAGGCATTAAAAGTTTTGTACTAAACCTGAATGCAAAGAATTCACCATCATCTTTTTGATAAGAGTGTCATGAAACTGTTCAAAACCACTGACTTCCTTCCTTGCTTGGGAAGAAACTTCACATTCACCAAGAAATTAACTTCCCATTTTGGAAGACTTGTGTTTAGTTATAGCCAGATAAATTTTCACTTATAAGCTGAAGGAAATGCCCAAACAGTGCCACTTATAATTATGAAAACTGCCATGCAGCAGCTAATGAAGAAAGCCAGACACTGACCTACCGCAAATGAGTCCCCTGGCTCAAAATACAATTCCAAACATTGTGAAGTTCAGCCTCATTTTAGACAGACTATTTCCAAATTAAGCAGAAGAGACATGCAAACATATCTTGGTATAAATCTTTCTCTCTCCAGCATTTCCCAGAAACTGTAATTCAAACGGGGACCAGATCTAGCAGACCAGATTGAGGCAAAATACAATTTTCATTTAAATCAGCGAGAGCTACTGGTGACTAGCATGCAGCATTAAACCACGTGTACTTAGTAGCGTCCTAACAGAAACATGAATTTTAAAACAGATGGTAGAAGTTGAAAGAAATTGAATCACAAAATAAGATCATTAACATAAATGCTTCCTCTTCTAATCAGCTACCACTGTGGTACTATCAACTGGAGTGTTGGGGAATATCATTCATTTCCTCATCCCAGAATGTAAATATATGAATTGTTTCACTCTCAACTTCCCCCCACCCCCATACACCCTTTGCACAGGCACTTTCTTTTCCCTCAGTTAGAAAAAAAAATTAGGGTGGACCATGTTCTCTCCTTCCCAACAGTGACGTTTTCTGCGCCTACTGAAAAAACCCTAGATGCTGACAGAGAGGGATATTCTGGGACAACATTTCAGACTTATTCCTCCCACATCAGAGTATAACCTGTCAGGTGAAAGCATAACAGCTTGGGAAAACAGCTAAAAAAGTACAACCATGGAAGAAAAAAAAAAAAAAAAAAAAAAAAAAAAAAAAAAAAAAAAAAGAAGAGCTTGGGCATTCATATTTCTCAGTTTACATAGCAAATAAACAACCAGTACTTTGTGCTCAAACCAGTCAGCTACAAATAAGTTATTTTTTTCACCTTCTCCAACAAGATTTCTGCAGCCAGAATTTAACCCCTACTTTAACCACATCATAGACCAGAATGTTGGTTAAAATGCTCTTCACTGGCAATGGCTGTGAGAACTGACCTGCTGGTACACAATACAGGAAGGAACTAGAGCACCAGTAAAACCTGGCCATCACAAGAACCAAGGATACTTAAAGTATACTAGCATGCTTTGAGGAATGCCAAAGTTACCTCAGAAAAAAAGTCACATAAAAATGGTATTCCCTTACCTGACAGAGCTTTCAAAAGTGCACGCCCATCATAAATCCCTAAGTGCAATAAGAAAATGGACGGCTGTGGCTTCTTTTCCTCGAGGAACACAACAGCTCAGTGCAGGGTCCTGCCTACCCCCTTGCTCAGCTGTAAGCTGTTAGTCCTGTCAGAACCCTGCCCCGGTCCTGACCTGCCCAAGCCCCAGCTGACAGCAATAAGCAGCTTGTCCTGTAGCACCCTCAGGCAACAAATTTTTGGTTTTGGTGTTGAGGATCTGGCATAGCGCTCTTTTTCTCTGGGAAAAGGAGGACACGGCTGAGACTATCACAAAGTTCCCGAAAGGGCTCTGTGTAAGGGGGCTGCTAGGTCTGAGCTGTAGGAGCACCAGCTGCATAACTTCATTTTAAGCATGCTCAGCCTGAGCCAAAACACGGTGAAAGTGTTACAGGCATCACTTTAAATTTCTGGGCAAGACAATCACAGGTTTTGCTCATTTCCAGTGTAATTCACAGTGGCTACATGGGGTTTTGATCTGCAGTAATTTAAAGAGACTGTAACAGGCCATGGAATTTAAACCCCAAGCTTTTGTTTCTTTTTCTAACTTTAGGTGCTGTAAATGCTGCAGCAACCTAGAAATAAATTTTCAGATAATAATGCTCAGTGTAGTAATTCCTCTGCTGTTCTATGTTGAAGGAGTAAGGCTAAATATATGTATGAGGCAAGAAGATTTAGGCATACAGTGTTGCAGGTACAGGCTTGAGTTTCAAAATCATTACCATCTTCCCCTACATCAAGTTATCCTCAATTATTTATACACAGAAAAGAAATTGCTACCATTTTGTGTAGAAATATCCATGTACTTGTTCTCCCATGAATAAAGGCACAAAACTTCTACCTATTATTTTCCCAGCTGGAAGCTAATCCACGCTAAATTTTGCTGCAGTGCTGAAGATTTCTGAAAAGCTTCCCAGATGATTGAGTTGCAGCTTCAATACACAGGATCTCTCAGTAGGCAAGAGAGTATCATCCTCTGTTTGTCATCAGCCTTTTTAAAGCAGGAAGAAGATCGAGAAAAGAACAGATGAACCTGTTGAGAGGTTCTGACAGCATTACTTCTCCCAGCAGCGTTAATAACTACCCTACAATTTTGCATGGTTATTTCAAGGCCTTAAGAGCTAGGGACTGACTTAAATTCAGCGGTGCCATGCTGCAAATGCAAGTGAAATTGAGTATTTCCATTCACACTGCAAGTCTATGTGGAGCTGTTGGCCCCTCCATGCAGCTATTTCCACCGACGCCTCATGCTCAGGGTGGGCTAACAGGCTTTCACTATTGCAGGACCTACAAGGCAGCTGCCTGCTTAATAAGGACCTGCATTAATTGCTCAGGCAAGCTCTCATCAGGCTTAGCATGGGTATAAACTGAGTCTGGAATGGATTTGGGTTTCTTCTGGGGCTTTCTAGCATGGTTTTGAGCCATTTGTCCCACTGAAGTACTGATTCAACAGAACGAGACGTTTGCAACCTAATTGTATGATCCTCTTTTCTCTTTTGTTTTCAAGTTCACCTGAACTTCTGAACTGGTATCTTTTTTTCCCAGTTAGCTTAAGTGACTGTTTCATGGCACAGTGACTTGGAAAAGGCTCATTTTATAAAGGCTTATATTTCAGTCATCTTTCAGCTCCCAGAGACAATTATAACACTGAATGTTATAAAGCTAAGGCTGTTAACGTACAGATGGCAAAAACTGTTGGTGCAGCAGGAAAGGAATGGTAAGTGTTTAATGCTACCAGCTGCTCTGAATCCTCTGAATGTGCAGGGGCAAGAAAATACATTAAAACCTTCTCCTTGCACAAGACTAGCTGTGAGCTCCTGATTGTAGGAAGTTCAGCAAATATCCTTCAAGTTGCCTTGCTGAGAGTCCAGTCTTCCCTGTAATCTCTCTCAATGCTTACTGGCAAGGGATCCCCTCTTTTAGGACAGCAGTTTGAAGCTTTCTCTAAGACCAGAAAGCTGAAGGCAACAATGGTAGAGTGATCTTGTGCTCTATGAGGAGAGCAGCCACCTCCCCAGGGCAGATGTTGCAGTTCACTGCCTGGGAGTTTTGCTGTGCTCACCTTTGCCAGCATACATTGGTCTCTAAAACAGCTGTTTCTGGAAGGCAATAGCTCTCAAAACCAAATATCCAACCAACAAATCTTAAAAATCTGACTCCTGCTTTTAACAGAGTTATAGAAGGGATGGAACAGAGTGAAAGATTTGCTTACTGATCAAAACTGATTGGAGCCATGATTAATTAGTTTTAAAATCCAGAATGGCAGGTTCATTCCTGGCTAAGCAGAAAAAGCACAGCAGTTGTCTCTCTCCTCCCAAACAATTATGATGGTAAATTGGACATGATATCCCATTTCTAAATGTTTTGCTTTCCCAATGTCCTGAGCTGACACAGTAAGAATAACTTATACTGCAGAGGAAATATTGCAGGACACAGCCTGGATCCTGTGCAGCTCAGGTCAGCAGTCTTCACTTTCCCTGACTGCCTTGCTCCAACTGGGATTACCTGAAGTACCCACTGCATTTCAGACCTTGGGGTAAGGCACTAAGGAGAAATGAAGCATCTAAAATTGGGAGAACAGATTTGTTGCATTGTGCATTTTCCTAGTGAATTGCTTTATATTGATACATTACTCAATACTCTCAGTTTTCTGAGCTTATGAAGTGTGACTGCTGTTTAGCAGCACCTTATTTTCCAGAGAGACATGCTGATAGATGGATTTGTTGCAGTAAGATGGCAGCCTTTGTGAAAAAAAGTATGGGTCTTTATTCATCTTCATAGGACATTTCAGACAGGGACCATTCAGGGGCATTTTTTGTCACACAGGGATGCTTGGAGTCGAGGTTGGTCTGAAAACCTTCCCGCGTTGTAAAATGTCACTGCACACATCATTGCCATTATTACAATTGCTGCAGTTACTAGATTTATTCTTCCCATGAAACATAGAGCTGTGAACTGTATATGTGTTCACAGTGCAGCCACAGCTACTGCTCTTTTCTGCTGCAAAGCAAGATGTGTGTACCAAAGGCTGCCACCTCCTTTGTGGTGAGAAAGTTATCAAGACAAAACAAATGAATAAACCCCTTTCTCCTGGTAAGGCAGAGCCAAGAAGGCTGTCAAGAGCATGGTGGAAAATTATAGTAATAGGATAATGGAAAAATTACAATTTGTGGAGAATGAAGTACATTACTTCTACATTTAACAGCCCTGTGGAGAGTAGAAACAGCTTTTCTGCAGAAAGATTTGATGCAGTGCCAAAAACTTGAATTGACACCTTAAAATAACCCGCCAAAGGAAGGGAAAAAATAACCTTTCTTCTTGAAAGCCTGTAGCAGAGTTAGCTCAAATTACTACATTTTAGTACTGCTGTCCAGAGGTACGGGTTGGGGAAAGAGTGACTATTAACTGTGAATTTTGGTCCAAGTTCATGGAAAAGCTGGAGAGTTATTTAGTAAGGATAGCTGTTCTTGGTAGTTTGTTTGGAAATTCTATAAAACTGACTAAAAATCCCCCTGAGCTTCTGCTCACATGGGGGGGAATTTTACTTTCTTCAAACAGATAAATTCAATCTAATTATTCCGTACAAGAGCTTTTCAAGAAATTCTGGAGGGGCACTCATTATTTTGCATTTATTAAGGCTGCATTTTTAAGTTTTATTTCTGAAAAATAAAGATGAAATAATGCATCAGTTTCTGAATGCCTAAACTAGTCTTAGACGTTTTGATGTTTAGCCCTGAAGTACACCATCAATGGATTAATATTTGATTTCTTTCCAAATGAGATTCATATGTATGTTTTTAATATTGATGACAACACTGAAAGTGTATATTTCTTCATAGTATAACTAAAAATAGTAATTACAGTTACACAGGTTGCCTTTCCATTCAGTGCATTTGCTTCAGTTTGAAAAAAAGTCTGTGAAAGAAGTATAGGAAGAAAGATGAAGCTGGTAAGATGTATCAACATGTGTTTCCAAAACCAAATAAAAGTCTGTAAAATGGTACCATCCAGGTCTGCTGAAGACTCAGCAGGTAGGTGGACCTGCAGCCTTTGAATAAGGAAAAACTAAAGATCTTTCGCTGGGCAGATCATGCCAACCAGTATTCCTACAGGGAGTTTATCTTCATGGCATTTGTCACAGAGGAAAACAGTTGCTTAAGACTGTCTTAATCTACATGAAAATACATGAAAATTGAGAAATCTGTCAGTGCCAAATTCAGAAAGAGATTAACTCTGAAAATGTCCTGTGAGTGTAAGCTGTTTGCCAGCTCTGCCACAAACACTCCCAGCTCTCCCCACAGACTGAGAAACATCTCCGAGATGTGTCCAGAACTGTCACACCTGTGCTGGTGGCTGCAGAGATTGCAGTAGCTCTACACTCTGTCTGAAAGATCTTCCAGCACAAGAAGAAAGTCCCAGGTGCTCTGTGCAGCCAGACCGTGGGCATGTGTTGGCTGCTGCAGTCTGCAGAGGTGCAGAACGGTGTGCAGGAGGCATGAAAGCTCCGCTTCAGGAGATCAGCTCTGAAGCTGAGCCAAGCTCTACTTCGGTAACATTACTAGTGGGAGATACCTGAAACTATCTGTGGTGGCCAGCAAGGTTTACTTCTGCAATGGTTTCTTACATTCAGATGAAATTAAATTCTTGGAGAAGCCATGAGTGGCACTGAGTATAAACAGGAGTCAGTCATAGAGTGCTGTGCATCTTCACTGAAAAAAGCCAGTTTTGAACAATATTCCCTTTTTCTTTTTTAATACAGAGCTTCTGTTTCCTCTCCATGAGTTGATCACATATCCACATCAGGTATCACAAATCAGTCAGACTAATGCTGCCGAACAGAGTGGCTCAAGAATAGATCCTGGATTTTTGAAAGTTGCTTCATCTCCTGAGACCTGACTTGAGACCCATCACAAAGTCTCCTCAGCACTTCAGAAAATGCACTGCCTGATAGAAGATGTGCAACAGGCAAACATCGTTATTGCTATATCTTGGTTACAACTAGAAAGTCTTTGCTAGTTGTCATCACTTAGGAAAACTTTTAATAAGTGTGTTGATACAAAATCTAATATTTTGGCCAGAAATGAATATGACTAATTACGTTTTGTTATTTGCATTTTCCCTGAAGGATCAGTATTTCCTGCTTCCTTCCCAAACTGTAACATAAAGCTACTTCTACTAGTTATGTAATTTGTTATTAATTTAAATTACAGAAACTATAGTTTGGTTTCTCTGGGGGAGAAAGTGTCAACATATTCTCTGACATAGTGGAAAACCCTAAACTTCAAAAATTTAAATTTTAAATGTGTTTATAGAAAATCAGCATTAATGCACAAGTTAGACTAGTTTTCACAAGTTTGGTGAAAATGTTTCAGATGTAAAGTTTATTTATCTGTGTTGTGTTTTTGTGACAAGGTTTTGGTAGCTGTGGAGGCTAAAGAGGTGATCTGTGAGAAGCTGCTAGAAGCTACCCCCGTGTCCAATGGAGCAGCCAACTCCAAGACAAACTCACTGCTGGCCAAGGCCAAGCCCATCAGTGGTGGTGGTAGCACCTCTGAGATAAGGTGTTTGAGAAGGAGAAAAAAACCATCAAAATATGGATGAGGGAAACATTTGGATCGACCCCAAATGCATTTTTGTTTGCTGTCAGTTTGCCCTAGGAGCCCAGAATCAATCCCCCAAGCCAGGGCTTTGCCGAGGAATTGCAGCATTGTGCGTCACACCGCAGTGCCCGCTGCCACCCCTCATCTGGGCTGCACTCTTGTACTTTGTGCACACAGATCAAATTACACAGGAGGGTTTGCTGGAATACAGGGGGTCTGACATCTCTGAAAAACCTGCTGATGGGTTTAAGATGACAAAAAGATTTGGCAGCTCATTTGTTATTAAGTGGAAAAGACTCAGTGGTGTGCAAGGAGGCAATTCCTCCCTTGAGTGACTCAGCTGAGGCAAATTCACCTCAACAACAGACCTGACCCCAAAATTTCAGTGATCAGAGAAGTTGCTTGTAGGTTTTGGCTTTTTATTGCTAGAACTGCCTAGCTGAGCTAAAAAGCAAGGTCCTAAAGTCAGATGAGAGGAAGTCTTCAACAGAGGTTGCATTTGGTGAATATCTCCAGCCACAACTTAGAAAATCTGAAAGACTGATGTAACATATGGTTTTGGCTGTTGTCTCTCCACCTACTGTGTGATGTCTGTTTGTTAAGGTCCATTGTTGTGGGAGACCCAAGGACCATTGAGTGCTGAGTTCCCCTCTGTAATGAAAGGTTTGATTTCTTTCAATGTCCTGTGCTCTTGGAATGAGCTACTGATAAATGTGGGAGATCATAAGGCCTTGTAGCGGAATGAATATTTATATTCAAATATCTGAAAGTAACTTATCTGAAGTATATATTATATGATTAATGATTCATTTTCAAAGATTTGCTGCTGTGGCCACGTGTAGGGTGTGTCTGTGCTCACACAGTGTTTATAGCCATGATCACATGTTGCGTTCTTTGCCATACTACACCATGCAATTACCGTATCATTGGCATGGGAAGGGCAGTGAACTCTTGTTTTTGTAGCATTTGGAAGACTGTTTGCAGGTTATTCATTCAAGAACTGGGAGGAAGAAATACAGAGAAAGCGTACATTTGTGTCCTGTAGTCTCCCAGAATTTCATGCAATTAAAAAGCCAAGAGTATCTTTCAGCCTGTTGAGAAGGTTGACTCCTTTCAGGTCTAAGTCCCTGTAGATCATTTTGGTACAGCATTGGATTGCCTTTCCAGGGGTGCTGTAAGTTCTTAGAGTTCTGTTGTGGAAAAATTAGAAGTGCTACTATTTTTAAAAGGTACCACACAAATAATATAAATACTATATAAATATAAAAATGTAGTGTTATCATTCATCACTCTGCAACCTTTTAATTCAGACTGCCAAGTCAAATTACTCTTGCATGTATTACCTTCCTGCTAATCTCCATCAGCGGTCCTACGAAAATGCATTTCACTCTGACAAACCAAACAACCTGTTGCCAAGAAACACAGAGAGCTCTTTTAATAAGTCTTTTTCTATCTTTATGCAGTTTAGACAAGAATGGCCTAAATATTTGATTGAAACTGGTCATTAATCAACAGCTGCATTGAAAAGTGGTCTCCATCTTTGGTAAAAGGATTTATTTCTAGCATTTTTTACTTCTGCAGAAGTTAACTCTTAAAAATTCCTTGTCTTACAGAAAGCCTTTTGATACAATGTTCTGTAAGAAAGCAAAGGGCTTTAGAGTCTTAGTCCAAGGTATAGGCAAAGCCCAAGCCCCTTTCTTTGCCTCCCACTGGCTGCAAATAATTTTCTTTGTTTTAGCAACAGGTCTTATGTGAGCACTAATCATAATACAAGTAAAAATGTGGATCTACAGTACTCTAGTGGTTCCCTGGTAACTGCTTGAGTATGCTCTTGTATACCCAGCAGTGTGTGTAAGGCATGCAACCTGCTCCTCACTCTCTTTTCCTCTCCCTTTTCTGAATCTCAAACTTTTGTAGGGTAAGAATGGGTAAATTCCTATCGTCACTGTTGCCAGTCATCAACAGTTGTGTGGGGAGTTCCTGTTCTAAACAGTTGTATGGGGAGTTCATGTTCTTTGCCCTCCAGGTTATATCACTATCTGTCACTCAGTTTATCCGAACCCTTCCACTTAATGGATTTGTAACACGAGACCAGTGAAAAGGCTAACTCGCTGTTGCAGGGACATGTGGATGGAGGGATGCATGCATGCATGGATGCATGGATGGACGGACTCCTTGGCATTAGTTTGCAGGAAGGTTACTCATGTTTTTCCTTAATCGTGATTGGAAATATGTAACAAAGTGGCATGGTTTTCATCGTAGCTCAGAAATACTAAGGTTTTGTGCCTTGTACTAAATAAGTATACTAAATAATGATTAAAAAAAGATATGGTTTAAAATTACTAAAGTTTAAATAAATATAAATAGAAATACATGCTCTAAGTAAAAATACAACTGTATTAAATATACTAAATACTAAGATTTTGTGCCAATCACAGATGGCTGTATCTGAGGACAGATTGTCTTCTGCTTTCATGTTCTTTCTGCTGGAATTCCTTTTTTTCTCCTCTAAAGTGAATCTGTTTCGGTGTTTCATCTGAAGAGGTGGTAGGTAGCTATAATAAGTCTGAGTAGCTGATTTAATAAATCCTACTTTGAAAGTTCTTGTAAGATAAACTGATCATTCAAAAAGCCATATCAAAAACTTGTAGTGCTGCTGAAGAAAACTCAGATTCAGATGCCAGTCCCAGGAAAAGTTAGTATGTAGCATCCTATAAAGGACAGCTGAACTGGTATTTATAATGACAGTATCTGCAAATGAACTTCTTCAAAGAGCTTCTTCCATGATTCTTTCAACATTTCTGTGAAAAAAGAATTATCAACGCAAAAATAATCATGTTTTTGGTAGCTGTAGTGTGAAGAAAGCCATTATCATAGAATCATAGGATGGTTTGTGTTGGAACAGACCTCAAAGATCCTCTAGTTCCAACTCCTTGTCCATGGGCAAAGACACCTTTCACTAGACCAGGTTGCTCAGAGCCCCATCCAACCTGGCCTTGAACACTGCCAAAGATGGTGCACCCACAACTTCTCTCTCTGGGCAACCTGTTCCAATATCTTACCACCCTCACAGTAAAGAATTTCTTTCCAATATCTAATCTAAACCCACCCTCTTTCAGTTAAAAGCCATTCCTCCTTGCCCTGTCCCTACAGGCCCTTGTGAATAGTCTCTCTTGATCTTTCTTCTAGGCTCTCTTCAGGTGCTGGAAGGCTTCAATTAGGTCACCCCAAGCCTCCTCTTTTCCAGGCTGAAAAATACCAATTCTCCCAGCTTTTCCTCATAGGAGAGGTGCTCCATACCTCTAATCAACTTGGTGGCCTCCTGTTGGCTGGCTCCAACAGGTCCATGTCCTTCCTGTGCTGGGGACCCCAGAGCTGGATGCAGCACTGCAGGTGGGGTCTCACTAGAGTGGAGTAATGTCCTTTGTAAGAACATAGTCACTTGAAACATTCCCTTAACACATTTAGAACTCCCATACAGAGTTTGAAACTTTCTTTCCGCTAGACATATTTTAATTCTTTGAAATCGATACTGCTTCTATAAAGCCAGTGGTGTAACTGTGGAGTGAACTCAGGAACAAACTTACCTTAAGACAACAGAGATTTGATACGCAAGATTGTTGTGCAAGACACCGCAGATTTGATGTAATATTCTCTTTGTTAAATGTCTTAGTCTCTAAGGTTGCCTTAGGCTTTTGTTGCTGTTAATAAATGGTCTGGACGTAGGCACTAGATGTCAAAGTTAGGTAAATTAAAAAGTGCTCATACTGCCAGCTCAAAATTGGTTTGGGAAAAAACAAAAAGGAGGAAAAACCAACGAAAAATGTCCTCCGTATCCCTGGGATGCAGAGAAGTGCTTGCATATCCAACGTCCTAGTGCCAGCCCTTCTTTCTCCACAGCATTTCTGAAAGGTTAAGCATGTGGTAGCAGTGCACACGCTTTACTCAAAGACACAGGACTCCAGCAGAGCTTCTGTGCAGAAAACCAGCCATCAAGTAACGCTTAGAGGTGTTTTTCAGCCTGTCTCCTGAGGAGTTTACAGTCCTTTTTAGCAGCAGTCAGGGAAGGCACTATTGTGATGGAGCAAAAGAAATCATTTCGTGAAATAATCTTAGGGCACTAATTGTATTTCCCTTGCAAATTACTGCTGGACTGAATTTTCCTGCTGCCTCAGATGTTTTGCAGCTGTGTCTGGAGCCAGAAAGGAAAGGTGGGAGCTAAGACACTTCTTTGCGTCTGTCCTGGTTGCACCATTGCCCACCCCTGCCTTTCCTCTCCTCTTGCTGGCATCCCACTGCCTCTAGCACTGTCCTTTACTGAATAAGAGGACATACAGTTTCATCTCCTGTGGGATGTGGAAAAATTGGAGTAAAATTGCACTTCGGCCAGTAACTCTTTCTTGTCCTGTTGCTTCTGGACTGAATCCAGCCTTCACATCAGGAGGTTTTGAGGGAAGGCAAGTTCAGGAGTGTGTGTGAATTGCACAGTTGGAGAGGAAGAAGAAAAGATGATTCTGCCAAATCGGGTTTTTGGAAGGGATGGGAGATGCTAGAATTTGTTGAGTGGTTTGAAACTTGTAGTGCTGTCCGTGGCTGGTCCCATGGATTACGAACAAGGGTGCAGGTATAAGGTGAAGAGTTGAGTAGCAAATTGCTCCTATCTAATACTATTGCAAGGTGTTGCAATCTGTACCAAAGATAAAGGCACCAGAAATTTGGATGATGTATCTGTGTTTGTTCATATATCTATATATGCATGAAAAACTTTTCAGTATCTCTAATTATTGAGAGCAGCGCTGAGATATTTTGACAGAGACTTTGGGCAAATCCTACTGAAAACATCCTAATTAAGAGTTGACCTGGTCCCATGATAAGAAGCCTTCAGAAAAGCGCATCATGTGTTGCTCTGAGCATCGCTCTTTGGCCAGGACATAGAAAGGGAATCGATATTAAGCACAAGGCTAGGACATCCCCAGAGATCATTTTGTAAGTCACACAGACCTGATATTCTAGCAGCTGCAGTTCTATTTCACCTGGATGTGGCTAGCGGCTGTCAGAAGCCTAACACATCTTGAGCACTCAATGGATTTCTTGGAAATACCTTCAGGATTTTTTTACCATTCTAGCACCATGTATTTTTTCCTCTTATATTTCGACCTCCTTGAGATATACCTTGAAGAGTGACCAGGCCTGGTATCATGTTTCCACTGGAGATACAGGGACAGGTGAGGCTCCTGAGGGTCAGTTGTTTGATGGCATGTGAATGTCACAAATGTTGTTCTATTCTTCCAGTTGTCACATCTGCAGTTCAGTGCTGTAGTGCTTTTCACGGAGGGTCAGTTATCTGCATTGGCAGTGCACTGAGCAGAGATCAACCCTCTAGCAGAATACTCTAGAGGCAGTTTTTTCCTCAAAATTCCTCCTGTGGGACTTTCCACAGCTGGAAAGTCTGTTTTGGTGCACGACCATAATTGCTTTGCTTACAGAACAAAACAGAGTGGAAAAAAGGCAGGAAAAATAATTCTCATTCCTTTTCCCACACTTAGCATAAAATATACTGTCTGGCCTTCAACCAAGGGCTAAGAAACAACCCATTTCCATGTAACATGTTCAGCTGGGGAAAGTGCTTTGACATTTAAAAGAGACGTTTTAAAATCATCTCCTACAAGATTCTGTAGGGGTGCAGCAAAAGCTGGGCTCCTCCCTAAGGGGAGGCAAGCTGAGAGGTGAGGGCAGCAATACGGTCAAGCCAGGAAGGGGCAGGCAGGGCCAGGCATTGCCACCATGGCAGAATTTGGTCCCACGGCACCAGAAGCAGCCAGGAGCCCTGACAAATCCTTTCCAAACTCCTGTACTAGATTTTTAAGCATCCAGATAGATCCCCAGGCTACATGTGTGTTATTAGATCTTTTGCTGAGCTTCATGTAGTGGTAATCAATAAATACATTGGCTGTCAGTAAAAATCCTCAGGCAGAAATTGCCTGCCACTGGGGTCTGTAATGCATTTCTCCACCAGGAGAAACACAAGGGTATCGCAAGCATTTTATTTTCCTCTTCTCACACCTGACTTCACATTTTTTTAATTGGGAAGATGGATTTCAGCAGCAAGCTCTCACTAGGGTTAATGTTAGAAAGCTTATTCTTGAAGTAAAATGCACAAAAGAAACTCTAGCAATGATTGATACTGTCAGTGTTGTTATTCATGACATTAATCCAAAGTTGATACAATTAAGCTGCTTCTAGAAAATACAGTGTTCAGACAGTTGTTGCTGTCTTCTTCTTTGTTTCTTTTTCTTAGGAGAGTGGAGTGTTGATATTTTTGAAATGTTTCAAAGGAGTGGCTTTTGCTCTGGCTTGTCTGACTTCTTCCAAGACTGCTATAGGGATAGTTTATTTCACTGGTTTGCCTGCATTGGTCATTCTGAGGTGCTTAATTTGGTCAGCAGTCGACCTGTCCTTTGTTTATCGTGTTATTTTAAGTGACTGCTTTTATTATGTGGAACTGATGTTTGTTTCCTTTGTGTGGGCCATCACTGTAGACTGTTAATTGCAGAAATTCTAATCAATTAATTGTTACATGTCAAAATACATGCATACATATGCATATATGTGGTGTAGTAATTGTTTAAAAATATAACAACAAAGAGGACTATGATTCTAGATACAAACACTGAGAAAAAAATTCAAAGATTTAATTTAATCAATGCAGTATTATAAGTAAAAGTTGAGTAGTCTTAGTGTTTACTAATACATGGTGTTGATTCTTACTTAGATAAACACTTCTTCAATAAAAAAATCATTATGTAAGAATTAGTGGTATTAAGATAAGTATCTTCAAAGCAATAAAAAAGGTACTGTGATTACTGTGTAATTCTGAAGGAAATTAGCAGTACCTGTAAAATATTTCTGGCCTCCATAGGCTCTCTCTCTTTTTTCTCTTGAAAATCATACATGCATGTTCAGATATTATTAGCAATACTACCATGTCACCATAAGTCATTTTACTGCCCTGGCTGCATTCCTCTCCCATGTGAGACCAGGCAGCTGAGCCCATAAGGAGAAATCCTAGTCTGGGCAGCCTCTCGTGCCAGCCTTGAGAGAAGCCTTTGCGGTGACGTACAGGGACACCCACACTTGTGTAACCTGTGCACCATGGCTGCCCAGTGCCACCCAGCCCTGCCAGCTGCAGCAGTGCAGTGGGGTGGAGATTACAGGTCATGTTATCCCTCTCGTCCTCACAGAGCCAGCGCTGCAGCTGGGGGGCTACGAGGTTTCCTGAGTGGAGTGGTATTGACTCAGCACAGGACCATTTCTACTTAGGTTTTGCCCTAATTACTACCCACATTTTCTGAAGAGGAAGCCTGACACTTCACAGGAGGAGGAAGCAGGCAAAATTCTTCAGTCTGAAGGTGGCAGGTGTGTCAGAAGGCACGTTTGCTGTAGACACAATTTGCTTCCACTTTGCCATAGTCTGGGAAAGTGCTTATTCAACCAGTCGAGGTTGGCTTCCCTTGGGAGCTGCTGCCACTCCAACAGGCAGGCAGTAATTAATCATGTGAAAGCAAGATAAAACAACAGGAAAAATTTTGGCCCTTTCATAGCCTTCAGAACATTTAATGAATATCACTGCATGAACCACAGAAACAGCATTCACTGAAAGACAAGTCCCTGTAGGTGCTTTGCACAACAGTCACTAATTTATATTGTATCTTTTGTGCTTATACATATCTCCAGCTGCATCCAGGATTTCTCTGTGCTCAAGTCACTGCTGTGGTACTCTGATGCTTATTCTCTTGTATTAAGGCTTCTGTTGGAGGCACAAGAATGCAAGGAGGGTCTGCTTCCATGGCTCATCTAGGACAGGGCTTGGTCCAACCACCAGTGATGTTAAGGAAAGCCTGAATTAAACCTCTGGGATTCCTCTTTTGTCCAGGATTATTTTACAAATGAGCCTGACTCTCTGACCCCTCCACAAAAATGAAAGAGTAGAAAAGTGTTTCAGGTTAATCTTTAAAGTAAAATCATTCTTCTCCTAGATAAAATGTCATGTTTCATTTAAATACCCTGAATTCTCACTTATAAAGCTAACAAATAAAAACACCAGCATCCACTGAACACATATAAGGAAAAATAAACTTCTGGACATGTAAATTCATCTATTAGCTTTGAAAAGGTGTTTTAGGGAGAATGGATTAACTCCGCATCATATGGCCTTATTTAATCATGGAAGCAACACACCACTTTTTTTGCTTCAATTACACTACTTCTTTATTCCAATTATCTTACATATTGTTGCAAAAAAATTTGTTAACAAGGCCATTCCCCTGAATGAGCAGCCATTGAAATGAAGACGTTACTGCTGCTCATTCTTACCATAAGATGTGGATCATAGCAAGACAGGAAAGGATTTGAAGAACCAGATCCTTTGAAACATCCTGGTACCTTCACTGGGTATCTTGGGGTTGCAGTGTCTGAGCTTCAGAATTCCTTTATTTCCTTGTGCAAGTCAGAGATGCTAATCCACAGGTCTGAAAGCAATGCATGGGTCTTGGAGAGTGTAAATGAAGGTCCTAAGCTTGGGGGTGTGTGACAGTCATCTTGGGGGCCCAAGATGGCAGAGCAGCTGGGTATCTCAATGTTGATGTGTGTGAGGTGGCAAGCCAACAGTTTGGGGAAGGACAAAGACAAGATGTTCCAGCACATTTCAAACTGGTGGTGGAGCAGGCAGATGTTTGTCATCTTTCGCCAGGAAATGTCAGAGCCAGAACCCCTCTCCTCAGCTCTTGGCATAGACAGAGGTGCAACAATGCCCAGGCTCCTTCTAGAGCACTCCAACCAATTATGAATAATTAATATCAGATCAGGAGGGGAGCTGCATTTTGTTCGCAAATGCCAAAGTTTCAGAAAATTTGGAGTGGAAAAAAAATGGAGTATAAATCTCAAACATGGACCAAGCTCGTCATAAAGCATTTTTCAGTCCTAAGTCGCAATGCTGAAGAATTTATTACTCTGCCCAAAACACCATTTTCTGCTGACATAAAAAAAATGATGACTTCTGCAGAAGTCAGACTCTGGGGAAGCTGGTGGGCATAGTTCATTGCTTCCTTCATGCATACTGCTAGTGTACGTTAGCACTCGGCCAGGGGCTGTGCATGCTCTTCACATCCACACAGATCCCACGAAGCACAGAAGAATTGCGAGCAGAGAGTTCACAGAAGGAAAAATAAATGCCATCGAATCCATTATAGCTAAGAGTACAGTAAAAATCAATTAGCAAAAATGGTTCTTTTGTAAACCCTCAGAATAATGATGACTTTCACATTTGTGAGAGTTTTATTGGTAAACGTTTCATTTGTAAGTGTGTTTACTGGTTACAAGAACTTGTCTTAATTTTTAGTTGGCTGAAAAGAAATGGTAATATTTGACAGTAAATGACAAGATATTTGAAGTAACAGATAAGGGAGATAATGAACTGATCCAAGGAGGCATTGCTTCTGTTGAGGCATTGTTACCATCTTTATAGCAGCACCACTCAGCCATGAACATTCTTAGAATTAGTTGTTCTTTTTCTGGTAAAGCTGTGCTTACTGAAATTTTTCATTTTTTCACTCTAAGTGGGTTCTATGATGACAAGGATGGTGGTTTCATGCTGCACTGAGCATACACTGCTTTGCCTGGTGAGGATTTGACCTTAAATCATTTCACACTTGGTGCAGTTGGAGAAGGAGGAGGGGGAAATGTCTGTAAATGGGATTCTGAATTTTACATCTCTCTTTTTAGAGTTATCTCTTCAGATTCTAAGCATTATGATTCTGTGCCAGACTGGGTTTGTTGCTTCATAGCTGTAAGATCAGTAGGGGAGTTTCACCCTATGGTTCATTAACAGAAATGGTTTAAGATTGAGATTTGTAGGAAATCTGTTGGGACCAAATAGGAAAATATGTGCACACACAGAAACAACATAATCTTAAACACTGTCTGCCTCCTTGATCTTCATGGAATTTGCCAATCTGGGTACTTGACAAAAATGGGAAGTAGATGTCATTTGGATCACAGTTTGTAGTGAATATATGTTTGCGAGGTACTTGCCAATGGAGATAACTGTTTATCTCTGACAATTCTGAAGAATTCCTAAAAGATACTCTGAGTAGCAAATAAAAACTATTTGTTGGAAAAAGTTGGTGGTATTTTGGGTTTTAACCTTTCCTGTGCTAGAAAATCAAATATATGTGCTATATTTTATTTTAAACTGCCAATTTGCACTCGTAAATTCTTACGCATTACATTTCTCCCTCTGTCACAGAGGAAGCCTTTTTATGCTGCTACATCTTACTCTTATTCAGAAGTGTGGTATTTTGAAAATCTCATTTTAGAAGGTCAGTGTGGGGACCAGAATAGCACAGACAGATATATTTTCCTCATATTTTCTGGACACAGAAATACTTCCAAGGACAGACCTTGTTCAGCTGCAAGGACTTTCATTCAACAAATGAAAAAGGACTTCCTCATCCAAGCCATCTACCACTTTTCATTTTCCCACCATATTCACCTGCCTCCCACCCCTGGCATAGATGCACCATGTACCTACATATCTTCTTACATGTTTGTTGTTGCTGTTGTTTTTGTTTTGGTGTTGTTGTGGGGGTGTGAAGAAATGAAAGGGAATGGGTTTGGGTTGCTTGGGTTTTCCCCCCCCCTCCTTTAAACACTGATTACATTCCATTTTGGTTGTTACAGCAATTTGTTTTAAACTGACCCACATTCGATGTCATGGATAGCGCAATGAATATCTTTTAGAGACCATGCTATGAAACGAAGTGGACAGCAAGGACTCCTCCAAGGGAAAAACTTCTGGGAGTCCCTGTAGCAGCTTCCCAAGGGTTATTGGATATGAGATGTAGCTTTGGAGGAAAACCTGCAAACCCTTGAAAGAACAAAGGTCCTCTAGAAAGCTGAGTAGGGGCTACACGCTGCATGCTGCTACACTATCTACAGTGCTTGCAAAAGGAAAGGCAGCAGAATCTCAGCCAGTGTGAGCAAGGAGTGTGTGGCTGTGGAAAATATTTATCACTGAAAGCGATACTAATGTGCACTGAATATGAGAATAGATATAACACAAAGGATTGTGATGTTTTGATGTAGGCTTTAACTATTCTTGAATAAAAAATGCTATACAACAAAAAATGCTTATATTATTTAGCAAAACTGTTCTTTGGTAATTGAATAGCGACTCACCTCACAGCAAGAGCAGTTTCATCGGTGAAGTCTCACAAAGACCAACATACAAAAGATGCAATTAAGAAACACAATGCTTTGTAAGCTGAAGCCTAAGTATGAAGCCTAAGTATTAACAGCCTAAAACATCTTTCAAATGAAGGGTTTGGTTATTCAGCCACATGCAAGAATAAATCACCCACCAGCACACATTTTCTGAGTTAACTGTGAAGCAGGCAAAGTAAAATTGCTTTGAATACTAAGATAGACTAGCACACTATCCATCTGCTAAAATAAATAGATTAATTGATACAGTCCTTTGCTCCAGGAACCACTACTGGCATCAGGCAAGACATGATGTTGAGCCCATTTTGCCCTCGTGCAACTGGTTGTACCTGGGACAGTGGTGGCAGACCTGAGGACAGATAACTAGACAGTTCATTGCATAAGTGGAATCTCTGCTCAGCCTCCACTCTTTGGATCAAAGTCTGGGAAGAGCCTTGTTAACGTTGTGCTAAGTAGCGAGCAGCCAGTGTTGATGCACCTTGCATACCACATGAGTAAATTGGAGCACAGTAGTAAGGAAAATTCATGTACATTGAGAAAGTAGCATGGGCCTGTCAGACTGATGTCTGAAGACTCCTGACAGACTTACCAATTATTTGGAGTGTGGGAATGTATGAACACATTGTTCCTAAAATGCAATGACTGTTTTCAGTGAGGTCGTCCAGCATGTGTTTTCCATGTCAAAAGGTTCAGCAAGTTTCTGCCATAGAAAGTATGAAGCATCAGAGATGCTCCTTTGATGTAAATCCACTGTGCAAGGTCAGGAAGTTGTGGCTGATGCCAACAGGAATTGGGACCTTTGATGGATGACTGGATTAGCAGTACCCAAGGCTATCTTTTATCATGAGAAATGCAACCGGTTGCTCCTGTCTGAGTCATGGCACTTAGGAGTTTTGTGGACTAAAGAGCTGTAAAGAGTAGGTATAACCATATAAACAACGGTGATTCTAATTGACGTGATTATTATAAACCTGTTTTATTAGATTAGCATTTCTTTGGAGAGAAGTGAAGGGAAGTTTTTTTAGAGAAACAATATACTGGAAAGAGAGGGATGAGTATGG
Organism: Eulacestoma nigropectus; assembly: GCA_013397775.1. NCBI lineage: Eukaryota > Metazoa > Chordata > Aves > Passeriformes > Eulacestoma > Eulacestoma nigropectus. The sequence continues at coordinate 374,421 of VZTE01004632.1, read as the reverse complement.
TCAGCACATGCAGGGTAAGAGAAGGACATAAGCAGGATTTATACACTGGTAGTGAGTGTTCTGTGGAAAGGATTAAACCACCCAGACTGAGTTTAAGGTGGATTCTTGACACTGAAGAGAGCATTTGGACGTGTGTGTGTAAGGAATAGGATTTCATCCACAGAGATAAACTCTAAGGCAGCAGATGAAAGAAAGACAGTGAAAGGATTTGAAGAGGGGCTTGAGATTTTTAGGACAGCTGAAAAGGCATTTAGTTTGGTTTAGGCAAAGAGGTTTAAACAAATAGGTTTAAACAAGGACAATTTCAAATCAATCCTTCTTTGAAATAAAAAACTCAAAAAAGCTATTTTTTTCAGAATAGTCTCATCCTTCTTTGGTTGGAGCAAAAGGTATTGAATGAATTTTGGTGATGAGCAGCTCTCCCGGTACTTTTCCTGATAAATTCCAGACTAAGGAAAGCCTTTGAAGGTTTGTCATTCCAGTTGTGTTCTATATTTTAATTTTGATATGTTCAAAGATATTCCAATAAGATAGGAAGCTGGCTGGTGGTAGCTAACCACATCATAAATTTATTCGACAATGTTAATTAACGACAATGGTAATACCATAATACTTTAAAAAAAATTATTATGTATAACAAAATTTCAATGTAAATTGCCTTATTTGCCCTACTAAATTATACATAAAAGTCGAATGTTAAAAACTTTAAAGATATTTTTACATTTATTTTCCTGTCTACTGAAGGATTGGCTTAAGTATATTTTTCAATTTATTTTCCTGAGGACAAGAGTCTTAATTAAATGCTAGAACTGCAGACAATTCCACACATGCCTGTGATGAATTAGGCTTACTCTGAATCACCAGTTTTCCTTTTATTTCCTCCATGCAGCTTTTCCAGTTCATGTTCCCCTATTTAGCCAGTTGTAGGCAAGATTATAATTTATGTTTTGTGCTTTACTTTTAATTTTATTTTATGATATTGTAATTGATAAATATAAGTCAAAATCTTTGGCTTTGTTGTAAGACTAAAAATTTGACCTTAATTTGACATTAAACCTATATGGAAACATGGCCACAGAGAGAAGTTGGAGGAAAACCAACAGCCAGAAGATTCTTTAACAGCTAAACTCTAGTATATGAAAATTCTGCAAGATTTCAAACTGCACAAACCTTTGGAGTGGATACCATATCTGCAGGACTGCTGCTGTGTTGATTAGAAAGATGGTCTTATACATAAAAAGAATGACTGGCACTAAAACCTGGATGTTTGTAATAATTATAGTAAAGCAGATGTTTTAATTTTTAATGTTGTACTGGAGGATTTATGAGTTTCTTGCCATTCAGTTGCTGGACTTAGCCCTTTGAATAAATTGCTTTTTGTTCTTTCTGGTGGTGCTTGATTTCCAGCAGTGGCATTTAGCTTTGTGTTTAAACCTCTCCTTTTCCCATCTGTTACTTTCTGTAATGTTAGTTTAATTTTCAATTTGGCATTTTTAGTCTAGGCTAAGGCTGCTCTGAGTTTCAAATGAGTTAACGAAAACAAACACAAAACAATTCTCCAGAATCTGAGTTAAATATCTGGATAAATGTTTTTATCTTTGATTAAATGTTGTTTCTGCAATATATGATTTGTTTCTGCTTAGTTATTACTCAAAAAAGTTGTTTTATGCTGACCTTGGACCTTATGAATGGAATTAATTATTTGAACTGAAAATACTCAAAATATATCCATCTTGAAGGAGATACTGTGTTGATCCTTAGTTCTCCTCATAGCACAGACTTGATTAGATTCCAAATTAGTATAATTTCATGCTGATGAATTTTTAAAAAGTTATTCTTTCTGGCTGATCCATTTCTTTTTATATAACATCTTCCATTTCACTGTTTACATACCCGTGGAAGGTGAAGAAATTTATTTGGCAGCATTATAACTCTTGCTTCTCTGAAAAGAAAATGCATTCTTGAGGAATGTAACAGTATAGTTATCCTGAAATACAGTGGAATCTGAGACTTAGCTTTAACTGATGGTGGCAATTCAGTTTTAACTTGATTATTAGCAGGCAAGTGAAAGCCATGACTTTTCTTTCTGCAAGACCAATGATGTACTGAAATTAAAGCATCCCATTAGCATCTGCTTCTGAGTTTTTTACTGGATGTGGGAAGAACTTAACTTTTGCATGTGTTGTGTGGCTTACCCAATATATGAATAATGAAGTACAAAAAATGAGATTCTGCTGCATGCAAAAGCAATGCAGTGTCTTCTGAAGCAGAAAATAAAGCGTACTTCTGTGCTTGTGGAAGGACTCTGGGCAGTTATTTTTCTTTCCAGCTGGTTTTTTTTATGTTCCTTAGGCAAGGCACTGGGACAAAGATACATAAGAACTTAACAAATGTGGAGTCAAAGTAGTAAAACACTGAAATGGAGGATTCTTTAAGAGAGGGTAAATTTTTGCGAGTAGATATCAGCATAAGAACTGATTTCTAGCCTACGTTACAACTTTGCAGTCTCACTGGCATGGACGGCTTTCTACCCTGCAACTGGAGCCACCGTGTCTTTCCAGTCTGGGTGGTGTGGGGTAACCACCCCTAAGAAGTTTCAGCCTTCACTCACCACTCTCTCCCAAGTGTAAGCCTGGCAGTCTTAAGACCTGTCATGTGAAACAAAGCAAAAAGGTGGAGAAAGATGACAAGTGACTATGTACAACTTCACTTTAAATCTAAACAGGGTGTACTACCTTTTCAGATAAAAAGCAAGAAAAGCCAGAAATAAAAAGTTAATAATAGCATTACTTCGGGCTTGATCAGAAAAGAAAAAAATTGCAGGTGGGTTATAGTGGATACCAACTATTTGAATATCTTGTATTTTATAAGTTCAAGCAGTAATCCTAATTAAGTATACATTTTCTCACCTAAATGCCTAATAGTTTTAATGTCTCAATGACTAGAGGACTATACCTTCCTCTTGGCAACAAAACTTTATGCATCATTTATGGAAGAAAAAAGAATAATTAATTGCATGATTATATAGCTTTTATCACTACATAACTTGTATCAGATATGCTGAAAACTCATTAATAGAGTGGAAAAAAGTTTTTCTTTGAATTTTTCTTTTAGTCAGCCTGATAAGTGTATCATTGCTGGAGAGAAACAAAGATGTTACAGATGAAATCTGAAGCACCTTGAAATGAATGGGCTCTCAAAGACACTCTCACAACTCTCAGAGACACGGCGAAGGTGAAGACAACAAAAATAATTTTTCTCTTCTGTTTCCTTGCAAGCTCAGTGTTGAGTGCAGCTCAGCTGCATTTAGGAAATTGATCCAGGAAGTGTGTTAAATTTTAAAATAATTTAATTATCATTTAAGAATTAAGTGGGTTTTATTTGTACAGTGGTATGCAGAAATCCACAAGCATTTAGAAATTAAAATATAAGATTGTGTCAGACTGAAATATGTGGGAAGTTCCTTTGTGATACTATCAAAAGTTTTAAGCAAAGCAGCACTGATTTCTGCACTAGTCTGTGTCTCTATGGTGTAGTTCCTTTTTCCTGTGGTGCTGTAATTCTGCATGAGAATAAGAAATGATTGATAAAAACAACAAATTCAAATCTAGGTTGTGGTTTAATATTTTGCTTGTGAAATTGTAAATACTCAAGGTTATTATGTGACTCAAGTGCTAATCTACAGCATCGATAGGTGGGAAACTGTTATGCTTATGTCTGACCTGAAAATTTAGCACTACTTTTGAGATTTTCACATTGTGTGTTTTCCTCTGCTGAGTCACAGTGAACTAAATTCATTATTCATTTATCAACCAGAGAGGCTTGAAGATATTTTCCTTGCAAGGATAATGAAAAACAAGGAAGCTATGCTTTCTACAATTAGAGTTACCAGTTTTATTTGCTTATGAAAATTGGAGTTTAATGTTCATTAGAAAATCTCGAGTGGTTGGAAACAAAGTGTGAAGCAGTCACATTTAATCTTTATAAAGTGGACATATTCCCATGAAATCAGTCTTAATCTCTTCTTTTTCTTGTACATGAATAAAATAACTGAACAAAACTGTTTATCACTTGCTCCCAACCTGTAGCTGTTCCTTTAAACCTGGAGCTCTTTTTCACTTAGGCCAACTCTATGGAAAAATAACATTTATAATTAAAAATGTTACTATAGGGTGAAACATACAGTGGTTGGGTTGATGTTATAAGAAGAAAGGGAAGTTTCATTCTATTTTCTGGAAGGCTAAAAACCCCAGACCTTATCTCAGCCTTTGCTGTTACAGTTCAGAAAACTCTGCTGAGCCAAAATTCGTGGCTGTAATTTAGTTTCAGGCTTATGATCTATAAAAACGAATTTGAATAATTTCCTCTGCAATACAGTTGTTCAGAACATGCCAAATATTGAGTTATGTTTATCAGTGTCGTGCTCTGTATCTAGGTTACTGTTCCCATGAAGCAGGCAAGACATAATTAAATTCACAAAACACAGAAATATTTGGTACTCTGACAAGTCTCCCTTAGAATATTGTTGTGTGGATTAAATACTGACGGGTTTACCTTCTTTTGTACCTCATCAACATCTCTTATCAGGCTCCTGAGAAATGATACCACTAATCTGAAAGGAGAAGGAGATCTGCTAAATACTTGCTACTGCGAAAGAATGAATTATTTCAATATTAGGTGTAGTTTTAATGTTTCTCCAAATAGAATAATTTGTATTTGAGCAGTAAAGGAGAGCGGGTTACCACTAGAGGCCTGACTGTGCTAGGCACAGAACAAAACCTAAAGAAAATTGGGCTTAAAAAATGACTTATGCTTGACATCTACAACAGCTGACAGTGCATGATGTGCTTGAGGGAGAGAGGATGGAAAAAAGGGGAAAATTATATAAGTAAAAATGCTATCAGAACAGCCATCCTGACAGCCACCAGCATCCTTGTAGCACAACTGTGGCTAATTACTTTGTTAGCTTCTAGACAAAGAAAAAAATTAAATAGGGAGTTAAAGAGGAAGAATGGCATAGCTGTGTCTGTGGCCTTCATAAAGTGAGAAGCAGCGTGGGGAAAGGCGTGAAAATGCTTTTATTGAAGAGTAACAGGAGATGTTGGAGATGGAATCGTGCTGGGGCTGCTCAGAGGTAGCAGCCAGCAGCCCAGCACCAAATGAGGAATGTGAGGTTGGATAAGAACAAGATCTGAAAGGTTTTGTGAAGGTAAAAGAGATTATATTTTAAGTAATACACGGAGGTATTTGGACACAGGGTTAAAGGGCTGGAATGAGACACCAGGAAACTGCAGGTAAGGTCTTGTCCTTTCCTCTCCTGGTGAGCTGTACTGTGTTGGACTGAGAGGGTGGCAGAGTCACAGGACTCTTGGAAACCAGGAAAAGAAGTGTGCTTAGCAGTTCCCTTCTGCTGTCTGCACCTTATGTGGCAGGGTATGCCACATCTGGAGAATCCATCTTAGAAAACCCCTAAACAGACCAGTGAGGCAAGACACCTCCAGCTTAAGGTGCAAGGAGCCATGCACGAGCTTCACTACAGACGGAGCTCTCCTTCAGGAGCCACTTTGGCTCCATTAACAGGGGCCTGTGCTTCCTGCTGGAAGATACCCTGACTGTGCAGCTGTACACCTGTACAGCCAAATGGTGTGCTCCAGGAGCTCTGCCCACTGACCTTGGAAGGATGTTGCTTTCGTCTGTGTAGGCAGGCTGACAGAAACCAGTCGAGGTCTCTGCTGTTGGAGGAGGCCTGAGTGCAGGAGCTAAGGACTGAGACACAGCAGATGAATTTTCCAGCTTCTTGCATTAATTCTTTGAGAACCTTTCTTTTCTCACGCAAGATATGAAAACAGTAAGATAGTTTATGCAGACGATAGTCACATCTGGTGTTTTGCTAAGTTCTGTTTATGGTACACTGAGAAATGTTTTACTGTGGATGTGATAGAACCTGAACCAATCACCCTAGGAGGTGTGTGAACGCTGTCCAATCGCTTTATGGAACTAGACTATATAAAAATGATTGTAAAATTAATAAATAATTCATTCTTTCACTGGATTTGTGTGTTGCTCCATCTCTCCGTCCCTGGCTCTACAGCGACATCTGTACTGTAAGCGACAGCTGGTACTTACAGGCCAGGCACGTTGCCAAGGTCCCCACAGACACAACTCCACCTCAAGCCCTCAAAATGTGTGGTCTTTAGCTGCATAGTTATGTCATACTGTGAGCAAGATGGTGTCTGTCCTATTAAGTCCCTGTTAGGCCTAGCACCGGGTGCTCTCTTTGCCCTTAGCCGCGTGGCGGCACTTCACAAAACTCCACTTCTCCCAAGAGCACATACTTTCTGCCCATTTCCAGCCCTGTACTTTGTAAATGGTTGCTGGAAGAAAACACTTTCCAGTATTGCACAAATGGCTGCATGTCAGCCATTTATCCTCATTTTGCACTGCCACTCTCCCTAGCAGCTCTGCCTGCTACGTGCGGTCAGAGGGTTACAGTGGGGATGGTGAGCTTGGCAAGGTTGGAAATGAGCTTTGGAAGAACAGTCACTTGCTAGTTTTTTCTTCCTTTTCATTAAAATTATAGACTTTTTTTTCAGGGTCCACACTAGTAAATGTTTTTTCTTTTTTTATTACTGTGTTTTTAGGCTATGGGATGAATTTCCTGACCTACTAAGTCAGCCATTTCTTTCAAAAGAACCAGTTTTCCTTCCTTTCAGCAAGGTAATAGATGATCAAGTGGAAGATAACGGAACTTCCTTGATGAAGACACAGCTCAGATTTTAAAACAAATTATTAAAGATAATTATTATTAAATAAAAATATTTTACAAATGTGAATGATCCAATAAAATATGCTCAAACTATTATACACATATGCATTCTAGTTTCATCAATGACAAAAATCTGGAAATCTTAAAAATGAAATCTTACAAATGAACACAGCATGTTTACATAACTTTCTCACAAAATCATTTAATATATGGCTTATTACGCTACTAATCCTTATGTGCACTTACTCTCCCTATTTAATAAATATAGCATTAGCTGTTCTTCAGAGGCAATTATCTTTAATAAGCAGGTCAATTCGCTTTCCTTCATAAGCAGGACAATTATCTTTGCTATTGTTAATTTGATCAGAAAGACAAAATTTACATGCTAATATAATTCTTTTGATCTTCAATTATTTGTAATTTTGCAGTTAAAAAATTTAAACAGTGAAGTCCGCAAGGCACCTGATAAGTGTTCAGTACAAAATACTGATGATAATTTTCCTTGGAGCTTGAGTGGGTATAATAACACCAGGAAATGTTTCATAAACTCTCCCATGACTATTCATGTCTTGATCCCAAATGGATAGGCTGCTCATCCTCTTTCTAATAATGATGTAAGAATTATTTTTACTATTATTATTACTATTATTACTACTATTATCACAGATCTAGAAGAAGAATCAGATGGACATGATAAAGAAAATGTATATTTAAACAACAATACAGTACACAATATGGTCTTATATGCCCAGAGCTGCTACAACCTAATAATATGTAAAACCCTCTAACACAGACCTTTAATGATTTAATATTTCTGCCTTGGCTAGAAAATACTTCAGAGTTTTTCTTCTTTCTTTAGTGGATTAAAAAGACACCTTAAAGCTTTAGCATCTGTCCTCAGTTTTCAGAGCAGTGCTAGACTGACACTGTTCTTCAAAAGCACCCTCCATGATTACCCAGAGCAGAAGCCTTGGTTATTAAAGACCATTAAAGACACTTACTGATGTAACTGGGAAGAAGGCAGACCCATTAAGCTGGTAACTTATCTTCTCCTTACTATCAAGTCTCAGCAATTGTGACCTTACAGCTTCACACTGTGGCCAGTTGCACTGAATTTGGTGATACCCATGGAAATTCACTTATCCTTAGTGGTCGGGCCATTGCCTTTATTTCAACTACAGACAGATTTAATCACAAGCTATGTGTTTTTGCACACATGGCCATGTGCCTTTGGGTGTCTGGGCCTGTCTGTAGGCTGTAGCTTGCAAGACCCACCCACTGGCACAAACAGACATAGGGAGCAGAGCCGGCACAGAGCAGAGCTGGGGCAGATGGATGCCTGGCAGCCAAGGCTTATTGAAGACAGACTGCCAGCTTGCGCCTGCAATTTGACTGCCCCAGTGAGTCCAGAAAGCCTGTCCTGAGCTGGATCTCTTCTAAAAATTCAAATTTTATTCTCCTATATTTCCTAAAGCTATCTGGGATTTCACTGTCTCAGACTCTGCACAGCTCAGCCCTGAAAATGTGACAACTGAACTCATTTTTCAAACTTCAGTGTGCCAAATTTTTGGTAATGCTCCAACTGAATTAGAGGGCTTTATGCCTCTTGGTAAAGCCCACAAGAAAGTGTGATGCTAATGCTGGGGAAAAGTTTTAGTAGAAGAGACCATTCATAAGGAATCTTTACAGAGTACAAATTCAGTATTTTTACAGCTATGGTATATTTATGGAATACTGTGACAGCAGTTCTGCAGTCAGGGGTCTTATTAGAATTATTTACTTTATTCCCAGTGCTGCTGTCACTGCTCAAATAAACAACTCTGTCATCTTCTGACTTTAGTTCTTGGATTACTTATTTATCATTTCTGTAAGCATCAAAAAAAATCACACTTCTTTTCTGAAATATGATTAATTAATTTATTGCTCAGGAATTGTTTCTATCAGCCATTGAAGTTCTTCCATGTAGTTAGCTGTAAATGCAGAGAAGTGTCATCTCATACTTTTCCATAATTATATCTCAGCTTTAACTGGTATTGACTTAGAAGGGGAGGAAAAAATTATGTGGATGAGGTATAGTGTGCAGGAATTTCCTTAGCTGCAACAGAGCACTGTTCTTGTCTCTTATCATTCTCATGACCAAACATCTGCAGAAACATAACTTCTTGAATCTTCATGGTATAAAATTTCTCTAACAAGAAATTACTACTAAGTTTCTTATTTAATTTCTTTGAAGTTTGTTTTCAGCCTTTTATTCCTAGAAGCACTAGAAGCAAATGAAAAAATAGATGTAGATTCTAGGAACTGACCTACACACTTCTTGCTGAGATGACTCTAGGGTTACACTAAAGTAATAAAGCCAAAGAAGTGAAAATCAACAGAAAATTTTGCAAGTTGGTTATCATTTCCATCAGAGAGCCAATGGGGAATTTATTTGGGCCCAGATCAGTAAACAGCACATAGCTTGTAAGCAAAGTGTGCTTGCAATTGAGAGCAGAGGCCCTCATTCATCGCCCTGCTCAGCTCCCTTGCCGAAGCAGTGGGGCTGTCAGAATGCTTCGACTCAAGTGCCTTGGTGTGATTTGCACATCTTGGCAGTATCTACAAGGCACCTTCTGGCAGCAGGATGAGCAGACCTCTCCAAAAGAGAAAACTGCTGACACAAGAGAGATGAGCTGAAGACTTGTACATGATCCTTTTCTGAGCCTTCAGCATTTTTTTTTTTTTTGTTTCCTTTTAGTAAGAACTTCATCCAAACTGAAACTTGTTTATTCATTTCTAACTCCCTGCCTTTTTCTCTCTGCCTTCATACATTCCTCATGTGTCAGCTTCATTTCTTACGGATCAGTTTTGGAATGCCAAAGTTTCTGATTTGGTACTTGCTATGCAAGATTTTCAGTGTTGAAATCTGGGCTTTCAAAAAGGCCTTCACATATATTCTGGTCCTGTAAAAGCAAAACTTCAAGCACAAGTGTTCATCAGAAATACTGCCATTCAAAAGTCAGTAAAAACATGCAAGTGTTTCTACTGTTTCCTCTGGTTTTGCATACAATATTCCATGTGCAAATTTTTAGGTCTAAGAAGAGGTCATTTTAGGTTTATCATTACTTTAAGTTTTGCTGTGAAAAGGCAGTTTCATTCGCTGCTTTAATGAAATGGCATTTTTCTAGAGAAAATATCTGAAACTTACTCTGACTCACATCAACTCTGGGTCACCAATGTCACGTTGTAGTGAGCAAGGCGAACACCGCAAGGTAATGGACAGCTGAGGGTGTAATCTACGGCACATCTGAAAGAATCCTACTCTATTCAGCACACACTGGGCTTTTAGTGGAAAAGAGTACTCCTTGCTGAATGTCCAAATTTAAGAAACACATGAGTTAGTTGTACAAAGCTGAGGCAAGATCTTTGAGGGATGAGGGTTGGTGTCTTAGAGGGTGTATTTTTGTCAGGAGTGACTGAATGGGAGGGAAAAGAGAGGAAAGGGTGTGAAAGTAATCTTTCAGTTTATGATGGGCTGCAGTAAATAGGAAGAGAATAACTGGGTTTTAATAACAGGTTTTAGTCCTGTCTCTGCTAAGGGTAGGACAGGGCATGTTGGTCTTTAATTGCAATGGAGAAGACCTGGCTTACACATTAAGCCTTTTTGCCAGATGGATAGCAAAGTCCTGGAGTATATAGCCTGGGAAGGTGGAGGGATCCCCACCATGAGAAGTACTCAGCAGACAAATGTGCAACAAGTGGCCTAAGGATAGTAGATCCTGGCTTCGAGGCAGTGGGTGGACCTTCTAGATTTGTGAGTCTGTAACCATCTCTCTAATTGTATAATGGTAGAAATTCAGAGTTAAAACTAGTGGCAGCCTAAAGCAATAATTGTATTTTTATGAATTGTACAATAGCGATGACTTTCACAAAGCGCATATCAGACTGTATAATTCTTACTTTCATACCAAACTCATAACAAAGGGACAGGAATACAAGACCCATTCCTTTGTTTTGATTTGCTGTGTGTTCCTCATACTCCACTGCTTATTCCTTTTTGCATGTATGTATATAATTAGCAGCGTGAAAAGAGGTACTTTTGGGGGTTGTTTTTCTGTAGCTTAAAAGAATATAATACAGATGAAATAATCAGATATTTTGGCTGCTGTTGTACCTATAGAGTAGGATTTCTGCTGAGCAACAATCCATGACTAATGTGGGAGAAACTCAGTGACAAAGAGTTCTCCATGAGAAGATAGCCATTGCTGGAGAAGGGAAGTGTTCTTAATGACTGAATATTTAATTCAGATTTAGATAAATCAAGGATGATTGCTTCAATTAAAGAACTGAACTAATTGCCACTGAACAGAGAAGGTTTTGAGAAAGAGTGTAGCTGCCTGAGTTTCCACACATCTACTGCACTGTGTTTGAAGAAATGGAAAAAAAGAAAAGGTAACACAAAATACTTTGTTATATACTTTTAATGGCAAACAAATCTACTTGTGTGAACAGGGCCTGCTGTACCTAGAGTAAATGTCATGTATGCAATCCCCCAACAGCCACACCCTCCACATTCTCATTTTCCCGTGTTACATGGTCAGCTTCCTCTCACCTCCAAAGTATAACACTGGGGCCTTTCTCTTCTAGCTCAATACCTTTATTTCCTCTTTTTTCTGCCTGCTTTGGATGTGTCAGTTTAACCACCAAACTGTACAGAGTTTCCAATGAAGTCATTACACGCATGACCAAACAGACATAATGTAGCGGTGTGAAAGGACACTCCAGTTGTATTAAGAATTTGCCCATGCATGTCTTCATACCTTTTTAGAAGAAAAATGCTCACATCTCCTAATAAAGTGTGTATGTCAAAAAATGAGGAAATGAAACATACGCTGTAATGATGGTGACTGCACGAAAATATGTATTAGAGAATCTGTCATCCACCTTCAAAACTATTTTCCTCTTGTTGCTTATTCCTTGCTTGAACGTAGGCAGTAGGACAAGCAATAAATGCATCCCCTTGATTTCCGTCTCTAATACTGTGCACACCTCCTTTAATTGTTATGGATAAAAACTGCTGAGCACCTTATGCAAGGAGAGAAACAAGAGCTCCTCCAGCATTTTAGGGTTAGATCAAAAGTGTGTTTTTGAAGCAAATCTCCAATCATACCTATTTGCTGCTTTGAAATGCAGAAATTCGGTCTTGATTTTCAAGAGACGTAGTCAAAGACCATTCCTAGGTATAACCATGCTCGTGTCCATAGATTCTTCAACTCTACTATTAAGATGAAAGTAGCTGTCATCTTCAAAATCTGTATATTATACTCGTCTCACAAGTGGTATTTGTATTCTGGTGGACACTAATTAATGTGTAATTTGTTTTGTGGTAAAAGGATATTTAAGTCAACATCATGGCTATGACATGTCCTTTCAACTAGCTCTTTATGGAGAAAGGATAAAGGATCCTTCTTTTCATTATATAATTTTCTCTGAATCCCAAACATAGTTGCAGATAGTAGAAGTGTAATGTCTCCATTTTCTAGTGTCTTACAGTTACTACTTCTGAAAATACTGACCTTTGGCGAGTATCAGGAGAACATGCCCTGCTCAGTTCTTATTTCAAGTATCAATGGATTGACATATCAACACCAAGAATTTTTACAGTTGTCGCTGCTGCATGTCTCAATGTCCCATCCCTACTGCGGACTCACTCTATAGTCAGCAAACACTGATTAATAACTTGACTGGAGGGGTGATACCAAAATAAAACCCAAGTGAGATAATCAGCTGGAGGGAAGATTTTGCTGGGTCTGCCTGTGAAGATGTAGGAGGCCCACAGCTAGCCCATTAGCCCACTCTGAGTACACTGGGCTGTGCCACTGTGGCCAGTTCTCAAGATTTTGTTGGCAACCTCACAACTCATCTACATTTATGACAAATTCTGCAGTCATTAAATTAATGAGTCTCAGATTTCATTATAAGGAAGGAAAATGTTCTAGTCCTTGAGGCTGCAGGGAAAGATGGCTAAAGCCATGTAAAACATGCATCTGGAAACTCAAATCCAGGAGCACACAATATCTCTTTTCTTAACTAAGGCAAAAGTTAAATGAATGTTTAAGAAATTACATGTTCTGGGGATTTTTTTCTTTAGCAGCTGGGAAATCAAAGTTCTCTCAGACACATTAATAACAACTTCCATGAAAAGGTCATGCTGTGCCTCTTAAATAGTGAAAGACAGTTTTTGTTATGACACTGGGTTTATATTTTTGTATTTTTTAAGGTATGCAATAACTGTAGATGTAAAGGGTACATTTATACAGACGTATAAAATTGTATATGTGCATAATTGAATGAAGAAAGCCAAGATTGCATTTTGTTCTCTTCCTTCTTCAGATAAGAAGGGCAGAGTTTTCTGTCTTACACTATAATGCTTAAATGAATTGGTAGAATAACAACATTTAGTTATTTCAAGTTCACTCATTTGCATAAAGTTTACAAGAAATTTGCCATTAAGCTGCAGAGAAGTTATCTTCATTAACACATAACCAAAAATGCAGGTTGTTATTTTTGTGGAAAGTAAAAACAGCACAACCCTTTTGTGATACCTGTTCTTCCTTTCATACTTACAAACTATACTTTTCTTTAAACCACTGCATGTCTTGGTACCCTTTCATAATGCTTTTAAAGGATCATCTATTTTTCACGTTCTATTTTGGCTCACTGACTCCATCAAAGGTTTAACGACCATAAAGAAGTGATAGACAGCTGAATACATGATGCCTTTCTCACATAGCAGGGTGGGGATTATGCCACACAGGTGACTTGATGACAGAGTGTACCAAGCAGTGGGTTGCACATCACATCTATTTTTCAAGAGAAAAGTGAGCACTTTACAGCAGGCTACCTGGCTTAGGGTAGAAGATTTTTTAATATGGCTTGACTGACAGGAGGAGAGAAGAAAGAAAGCTACTGTGTTAAAGAACTTGACTTAATCACAAAAATACCAAGTTGGATTATGTAGGAGGCACCTGAGGTAGCAGGTACAATGGAAACAATTTAAAAGAACATTTCCCCCAAAGCAATGTGTTTCTATTTTGTTCAAGACAAATTAGTTTGGCATGGTGCTTGGTGTATTCTATTTTTTTGTGGTTAAAATCATGCATATTAGAGAATGGATATAAAAAAATTGCTCTCTGAGGTTTTTTTGGGAGCAATTCTTTGTTTATTGAAGCTGATGTTGTACTTCATTTGCTCAAAACGTCTTTCAGAAACTTCAGGGTTTGTGAAAACCCTAAGGGTTTGTAATTTACGAACAACATCTTTAGGGTCTAGGTGTACCTCAGCTTTCAGAAGTGGATGAATGTGAAAAATAGCATCATATCTACTGTGTTGGCTGAAAAAAGTGAATAATTAACTCAAGCTCAAAAAGCAGACCAGTAACAGACCCAGGAACCAAATGGCAGGTGACTCCTGTTTTACACAGTAAATATATTGAGAAATGTATCATACATAAAAAGACATAAAAGACTTACATTTCTAAGAGATGGCACTAATGCTATGGTTTTAAATAAAAAATTAAACCCCCTGTTCACTAAATCAGTGCCATCTAAAATTTTGACCTTGGAGAGCTTGTGCCATGGGCTTGTTGTGCTGAGCCAATTATGTACTTGATTACCAGGGCCCAGAACTGTCTGCATCTGGAGCAAGGACTAGGTGCAGTTTCTTGCCTCTCAGGTCAGTGCCTAACCACTGAACCACTGGGTATTCCTAGGTGGGCTTCACTTTCTTTCGTCAAAGATGTGCCAATTCTTTTAAGTTTATAAATCTTTGTTTGTCAGGAGAGCATCAAAAATGACACTTTGATCCAATGGTTAACATATTGACCATGAAGGCTTGGGTCTAAATTCGTATTTTGGGAATATTTAAATATCTTGTATAAAGCAGAGCAGCTCCAGTAGTGTTTTCTTAGTGGATGTAGAAAAGATTCACCGAGTTAGTTTATTAAGAAGCCAGTTCTTCCCCCTAAGCAGTGCTGAGTGAAATTAAAGCAAGAGGAACTGAAGGTACAATGGGAATTAACAACTGATTGCTACATCAGTCTAAAAAATCCCTTTGGTGTCGTTGCAATGGTCAGATTTTTCCTTAACATTTAAAACACGAAAAGAAGCTAAAAAATACGTAATTGCAAATAGCAGCTATTTCTTTCAACACTATGACTTAAATTGCCTCTTCTGTTACTATCTTACACGCAAGATTCTTGCTCAACTAAATATAAGAAATACAGCCTCAACACTGACATGCAATTAAGAAAAAAATGACACCGTTATTCCATGTTTCTCAAATTCTTCAGCTCTTTCTGGAGAGTTCCTGTGTTAAAAGCAGTCATCTTTTTGAAAGAAAGGGAGATTTTACATTTTTTGGTATATTGAAGAAATATATTAGGTTTGTTCCAACCCTTAGCTTTCTCCAACACTTCACCCGATAATATTCACGTTGGTTGTATCTTACATGCTGAGTTTATGCTCTGAGGCACAGCCTGTCTGTGAATTTTCTCACTGGCCGATAATTATTGGAAGTTAATCCTACTACAGCAATCCCTCTGTGAAAGAACGATTAAACAGGAATAGAAGTTGAGGGTGGTGGAGTCTTATTTTATTGCATGTACCAATATATGCTCAATTTTGAACAAATGCCAGACTTCCTTTCTTGCTAAAAAATTAAATTCTTGCCTATTAAAAGGGTGAGTAAACCACTGAAGTACACTTCCATAATAATCAGAACAAACAAAACATTATATTTTGAACAAATAGGAACTAGTATTTCCATCAGAAAAAGGTACAAATATCCAGCTGCAGAGTTTCCTTTAGGAAAGAGGTGTTCCATTACACTGTCCCTGGATGCCATAGGATGCCATGGGATACAGAGAGCACGAAATGTGTAACCCAGAGTCATTCACCACCAAATACCAGGTGCAGGAGATTTAAAATTAGCCAATGTAACAGATGGACTCTGTAGTGATGTAAAATGAAATTAAATGAGTTAATACATTTATATGGCCATTCTGGAAAAATCAGCCAAAATTTTAGCCCAACTAATGTGTCAGATGCACAAACTAGGCAATCCAGGAATCTAGGAAGTGCCTTTATTTTAACTGTGCACATGAAGCACCACTCTAGTGTTTATCAATTAAGCATAATATTCAGTTAAATTCCTCAATAAAATATTAATGTTGCACAGCAGGCTAGTTAGATCACGCAGTGATTGTGCTCCGCTGCCAGGCTGTCATCCTTCTGAGATCCAGATGTCAAGTGCTCCTGCATGTTGGGATAGTCGAAAGGTCTTTCACCTGTCCTTGGCCTGAGCCCAAGACCCAGCTGCCCTGTACCTACCTCTGGGCCCATGTTCTCAGAGCTGTGTTTCCAGCCAGGAAAAGGCTGTATTTTTGGCTACATTTTGTACTAGGCCTTGATCTCTAAATAGTTTATAAGAAATAGCTAAATTATTGATAGGTGCCAGAAGTGTGCTACGGATATGATTAGAACTGTATTGGTGACTGTTAAAAAGGGCGCAGCCAAAAGGGAAGTGGGACCAGATGATCTCTGGAGGTCCCTTCCAGTTCCAACCATTCTGCCATTCTGCATTGAAGAGGAGGTGTATGGGGAACATACAGGGAGGTAAAAACCAAAATCAGATAAAATTATGTTTAAGACATCAGCTAGAAATTCACTTCTTGCCTTCAGGCCACAGGAAGTGGCCTGCATCATGCATCATGTTCAAAATAGGTAAATGGTTTTGGTATTCTTAGGAATAATCTGCTTAGTTTGCACTATACCATAAATTATTGCTTAATGATGTGTAAAGGAAGTATCATTAGGTTGATTACAACATAATCAAAATAAGAATTTGCCTTTTCTGTCAGGGTTTCTGAAAATTATTTACTTAATAAAATAATTAGAATCTTAAATTTATTGTAGGAATGTAAGGATTGCAGCAAGTAATGCGATTAACCACACGTTTGTTATATTATATTGGCATGTAATTAATCATTCATTGACATACCTACTGTATTTTACATGCATAGTTGATTTACTATGATGATTCCCCTACTGATTTTTTAATTTAATCATGAAATTGCTTTTAGCAACACAGATCTTTTTGAAATGGGACTATTGAAATTGGTTACTTGGCATTTAAAAAAATGTACGCTTGAATTGTTTTTTGCAAGATTCAACTCAGCAAAGCACTATGCAATCATTTCACTGAAGTTCGTTACAGAGTTTTATGAAAGGACATCCTTTTTTCCAGGTAGCTATTTCATCGGGATCAATATGTGATGGTTAAATTGCAAAAGTGTCTGGCAGTTGATAGATGGCAACTATATGATACAAACTGTTTTAGATCACACCAATCCAAAAGCTTCACTTTTCAATTTTTACAGATATATTTCGAAGGATGGATAGCAACACTGCTCTTTTTATTTTGTCCTTGTTTGAGCAAAGATTGTACACACTTACTGCATTTCCACATTAATCTGAGCATCTGATTCAGTCCTTTTTAAATTTAATTCCCTTTGATAGAGATAATTGTCTTTCTCTTTGTAACCTGGGTTTAATTTAGCATGCTGGCTGCAGAACAACTGACAGTCTTAAAGGAAATGCATTGAGAATGTTTGAATATATAAAGGAATATACTTGGATGTGTAAATGTGGTTTTATGTACACAATTATAACTCGATTATATTTGTTTTCCAACCTTCCCTTTCTACATAATACCACTGAAAACTAAAGACTTCCAAAGGAACTGAATACCACATTGACTTCTAGAGAATTCATGATGACTGAAATTCACCCCGAAGTGTATTTATAAGCTATTTGTGATAAAGGGCCACAATATTTTAGAAAGTGTCTTGAGATTTGCACTTACAGCATGTTTTGGGTCAGGGAGGTGTAAAGGCCACCTTACTCTTTTCCTTGGTCATTGTATTCAATCAAGAGTCCTGCCAGCCCTCTGTACAGGAAACACAATTCCTCAGCCTCATCTCTACCTGATGTGTGAGGGATGATAATACTGATGACCTGGCCCTGCCTATCAGCATTGTAATAGACTTTCTGCCAGCAGGAAGATAAATGACACAGCTCAGCACATTAGGCTGATCTCAGAAACTTTTGATTTTTTTTTATCCTGTGTCTGACTGGATTTTAGCTAATGCAGTGTTACGAAATTACTTCATTCAGCTCCTTGGCTTAGAAGTCAGCCTAAAATCAATAGAGGGGAGCAGCGACTTAATGTGAACAACCACGAGCACGTTGTGCTGTTACCCCACTCCTGATCCCAATGAACAGCTCTCTGTGATCAGGAAGCCCTGAGTCAGGAAAAGTGCACACTTCACAGCTTAGCAGGGAGACACAAATGCCAGTTCCAAACCTGACACTGCTGGAGGGCATTCAAGGGTTCTGTGGGAAAGTGAAGTATTTGCAGACTGGTTGATACATGGAGGCAATGCTTAGAGAATACAAATTTTAAGAAATTTTCAAGGTAGAAGAGTTGCTTCTGTTCAGCTTAAAATGTTAGATAATGTGTCCAGAATCTACCACTGCTACACAGCTGCACCCTCACGTCCATGCATGCTTTATATGGATATATGAAAATGTATGTAACTGTGCATACACCTGTTTGTCACAGGGAAGGTATATGCAAATTAATCCATAACTTAACAGTTTAGTAACTCATTTCCAATTAAGTAGGTTATAGAAACGTTTTTTCTTGACAGAAAGATAAAATTTTATTTTGCTTTTCAAAGTATAACTTTGATTCCAGTCTTTAGTGTAATTTAGCATTTTAATATTAATACTTAAAATTTTCCTACTGAAAAAGTAGATATATTACAGTTATTGTCAACAAAATACCTAGCACTGGGAAATCTCAGCAAGAAACAGATCAGATGAGATGAATATATATCTGGAAAAAAATATTGCAAACAAAATTCATGCACTGTTGTTGCTTACTAAGCGCAGGCAGTCATATATCTAATGTGTGTCTGGTGATAACAGATCTGCAGAGTATCTTACAGACACAAGATTAATGATTTTGTTATTAGACAGGTTAAAATGCCTGAGGAATTCTGATTAACCAATCTAAAAGCATAATGCCATATGCTGGGCCAAGATAAAGCTGAGGAATAGATTTAGGATGTATCTTTATGGCTTTCTCATAAGTCTAAGGTAAAACTTTACCTGAGGCATAAAGAACACACACTTGTCTGCCACATCAGTATGACAAATAACCACATGATTAACAGAAGAGAAGTTATAATCTCTGCAAACTGTGAGATTCTTAAAGCAAAAGTTACAAACTTTGGGCTAGGTCCCTGCAAGGGTTGAATATTCTTTAAAATAAAAAAAAAAAGAGGCAGTTTCGTGTAGGAGTTGTGGTTACCCAGTGCTTGTCAAAGAGACAATAAATGAATCTCGGTCCTGGATCCCAGAAGTGCAGTTCCTCTCTCACTGCATCAGAAGGGTTGTCAAGGGGGTGCTCACAGCAAGGTGAAGGGACCCCAGCCAGAAAGGGGGAAGCTAGGGAAGCACAGACTGATTTCCTGTCTTCTGTCTAGTGTAAACATGAACTGGAACTATAGGATAAAGGTGCTAAATTCTTTCCTCAGCAGCAGATATGATGTGAAAATAATGGAGACACAGAATGGAAACTGTCCTTGCCATAATGTGTGTCAAATTATTATTATTACTGCCATTACACACACCTGAATAAAAGAAGAAACTCTTTTTATCTGTAGAAAAGCAGATAGCTTTTCCTCTGACATTTTGTATTTAGTTTGATTACAGGCACTGCAAGCATCCTTTCATACATCCCTCACATTCAGCTTGCAAAGGCACCAGCCCTGTGATTGTTATTTTTCTCTTTCATCCTTCCCTGTCTGTCCTTCCCCAGTTTCATCCTCAAACAGAGACTAATGGGAAATTTTTCTACAGTAGTTTTCAATGTTTCTTCCAGCATTTGGTGGAACTGGAGAAGATCTCAGTGAGAGCCTTCTGCCCTGTCACCCTTAGCAATACTGAGGATAAAGGAAAGAAGTACACTGTGGCCCAGATTCAATACAACATCCTAACTGTACTCCTAACTTTTATTTAGGTGCCTAAATTATTTTAGGAAAAGAATAAAGCTCAAGTGCTTTTTTGAGATCTAGTATTCAGATGCTGAGAATTCAGCCATTTCAGTATCATCCCAGAGACTCTAAATATTGGGATACATGGTCTCTCAGTCCTCTGTGTATACATAAAGTTCATTCTGGCCTCTGTATTAACGGTGGATTAAAAATTGATGGTCTAATTTTCTGTGCAGTGGTCCATATGCCTCCTATTTCCTAGCCAACATTTTTCCGCTGGTCCACAGTTTTACACTGTGAAGTAAATGGGCTAGGAAGGAAGGAAGGAAGGAAGGAAGGAAGGAATCAGTTTGTTTCTCTTTATATCTGTGAATCAAGATCTCTAGCAGCAGCAAATTAACGTAAAGTACATTATTGCCAACATCAGCAGCCACGGAAGTGTCAGCTTCCAAGGATTCATTTAGGTTTCAGTGAACACATACTGCACTGAGCTTCGTGTATTAACCCTTGCTCATAACAAGGTTGATACAAAAATGCAGGCACTCATGGCTGGTATAATGCATTTATTGACCTTATTTCTGCCAGCTTTGTTCTGTAATTTTTCTTCATTAGAAAAATTCATTAAAATCACTGAAGCAAGGAAACTAAGCACAGGGAAAAGTTCAGATATAGTACATTAATAAAAAATTACTATTTTATTTAAGAGTATGACAGATGAAAATGTTCGCCCAATAAACCTATGAAATTCAGACAAAATGGAAGAAAATAACCTAGCTATGACCCGTGCTAGATCATGATAATGTGCCTAACTATGCAAGGTGTTGAGCATCTTCTGTTTAACCTGGGCCAAATCCTGATTCCCTCCTCCAGAAACTTCTCATTATATTTCAGCATATGGTGACTATGGAAAAATAAGTGGGTTTTTTTGTTGGTTTTTTTGTTTGTTTGTTTGTTTGTTTTTTTATCAAATATATCGAGAATCATAGGCTCCAGGTGTCTCCCAGGTGACCTAAGACAACCTCTGTGTTGCTATCATATATATCCTTTTCTTAAAAGATCCTGATGCATTATTCTGCAGGCTTATATTTATTTCCCCTACTATGGTGATCAAAAGGCAATTCTACCTTCTAATAATAGTTAGAATTTCCCTCTTCTCCATATTTATTTTTCGCTGTAGTTTTTCCAGACCAAGTTATTTTTTTAAATTACTAATACCCATATTTTCAATGAAGTTTCATTGGAGCTTTCTGCAGTTTCATTAACAGCCTCCCTGAAAACACATCCTCTTGCATATTCCAGAATTTTATTAGTCTTTGTCATGGCTGAATCACCTTAGCAACTCAGAGGGAAGGATTTAGTTTTGTTAACTTTTTAAGAACTGTTGAATATCCCCCAAATTACTCAGAAGTAGCTCTTGCAGAGCTATCTAGTCCACCTAATCCACTACTCCTATTGTAATTTCTCCTTGTTTATACAATTTAATCTACCCTGGTCTGTTGATATGATCCTAGCTAATTTGATCCTGTCTAATTTAACCTTTTATAGCTTATGTTATCTTCAAGGTACCAATAATAAGATCTTATAACCCCTTGCCAACACAGACTAAGTTCCTCAAGGAGAAGACCCAGAAATGAGACAGCTGCCAGTTGGCTTTCTCACTTTCTCTCCTTACAATCAATATCACTGTAAAATTTCAAGTCCATTGAGAGAGGTGCAGAATTAAGCCTGTATTGTCTATTCTTTCAGAAATCCCAGGAAAAGGAAAACATGCCTGGCCACACGCAAGAGAATCTAGTTATCCTTTTTTCTTCTCCCTGAAAGACTATGAAAGCTAAAGTCAGGGGTATTTAATATTATCTTTTAATAGGTCTTGTCTTATCTTCTTTTCAAAATTGATTTGGAAAACCTGCCAGTAACAGCAAACAGCAAGAGCCAAGAGGGAAAAAGGCAAGCATTGCTTTATAGATCAGCTGCTCTACTTCTGTGACTTTAGAATCAGAATACTTAAAGCTTCAATACTCTTGACTACTTGGAAAAATAATATAATTCATTATTCTAGAAAACACATGAAAGACACATGGATGTTCACACAGAAAAAACCAGTAAGATTCAAGGATATTATATTGATTAAACATATTGTACAGAATTTTTAATCTCTGACGTTAGAAGAGCTAAAAACCAGCTTGACAAACAAGAAATTGTGGGAGAAGATCAAGTTATTGGCAATATTCTTATAGAAAGTGTAACAAACCTGAAAATTTTTTTTTTTTTTTGCTATACATGCATCCTTACCTTTGGAAACACTGGAAAGGGAAAGCCAAATAGTCACAGACTAACCATGAAAAACTTGGGAGATGTGTGCCAGAGAGGGTCCAGGATACATCAGGATGCCCACCAAGAGAAAAGGGCAGCTGGTTATTGACAGACAACCTGGCAATCATCATCACTGTTGCTCTGGTATGATGTACCTTGCATCACTCCTTCCTCACCTTGTTCCTGCCTGCTCTAACCCTTTGTAGGCGGCACCATCCACTTAGGATTTCCATGGTGTGCAAGTAAATGAGTGTTACACGACAAGGGATGTATTGATGGAGAAGAGCAGCTACAGGGGGTATTTTTGTAATCGATGGATTTGTATCTCTTCTATACTTTAAGGTGTATATCAGCATCCTAACAACAAACAACAAGCTCAGTTTCTGTGTGCAGATTTTTTGGAGCTATTCCTCTAATGCGCAGACAACTATTTCAGATGAAATTAAATCTTGACTGTACTGAAGGCAACAACAAAGGTTCTTCTGCATTAAATTTTATCTCAACATCTTCTCTTTTTATTTCAGCAAGCCCAACACCAATGACTGAAGATTTTATATATGTGGTCTCTGTGCCCAGCATCTCCTGGCTTCTGAAACTGCAATTTCCCAGTCAATTACCCGAATCTGCTCTCAAACTGGCCCACAAGAACAAGGCTAGTCTGGAAGCAGCCCAGGTGCAAGGTGCTGGAAACATCTGTGTACCCCTAGGGTACTATCTGCTTGGTAGAAATGCAAAGTTGACATTGAATGACAAGGAGTTTGTAGTGTTCATTTTTCTCTTCTGTATTCTGTTCACCTTTGTTTCTCAACTCTACCCTTCTTCTGGAGTCCAAGGTGTCTTTACAATCAGCATGAGATGCTAGGGTTTGAAAGATAAAAGTCCCAGGCCATTCATTCCATATTTTCTGTTTGCTAAAAAGAGCTGGGAGTGTTTTCCGCAGCACTACAAGAAATCCAAAACAAATATCTCATTCCAGAGAGATTTCCACCTTGCAGCATTGTCAGGGATTTCACTTTAAACAAACAAGTTTTTCTGGTATATCTGAAGGATTTGCACAGAGCTTAAACTCCATGCACAGCTAAACGGCATGTGATTAAAAAGCAACATTCAAAACAATGTGGAAATAGATCCACCCACGTTGGGAAAAAAGAGTATTACAAATCTTTGAGGACTGCTCATAAAACCACTGAACAGCAAGCACACCATAAAAACCCAAGAAAAATTCAGAAGAAAATGGAATAATGTTTGTCTTTATTACTCTTCATCGAACTATTATCTCACCTATTTCCTTTATGTGCTGGTATTTCCTCATTCTACACCTACTAGTCCCAGCACATCTGCAGGGCCACTACATCTCGGTGGAGGTCAGCATGACTGCACTGCCACAGCCCCGGGAAGCCTCCCCCCGTCTGCCATGGCAAGAGCTTTGTATCAGTGGCTGAAGACACCACCTGGGACAGTAAGCAGATGTGGCACTAAGTACACCATATGCCTTGAACTGAAGCTGCAAGTTCCCTGTTGCAGGCAAGATAGTCCCTTCTGCCTCTAGGGCAAAAAAAATTTCTCTCCCTATCCAATTCTCCATGGAAGTGGCAGAGTGAAGAACAAGTATTAAATTACCTGGACCATCCTGGAGACTACTTTAATCCTTTCCAGGGTCTATCCCAGTTTAAATCTGATCCTGGCTTCAAGAAGTCATGTAACATTTTTCTCTATCCTGGTTCACAGCTACAGAAGGCTACTCCTTTAACTGGGAGAACAAATTTCTGGACACTCCTGCTTCAGCAGGAGTTACAAGGTGTTTACAAAGGACCCTCCATATGGCTGCAGACCAAAAAATGACTTTTTGCTACTGTCATCAAGGGTATCTCTGGTGCAGTACACCTGCCATCTCTTCCATATACTTGCTCCAGACAGAACTAGCCTGCATCCAGGATTCAGCCTGGTGTGTCTGCCAGCTGAACCATACGGTCCTGTATCACTTAATGAGGGACACTGGAAAGATACCTGGTACACAGCAGCTGGTACATTCCAAGAATGATCAGCTTGTTGACAGAAAGATACGTGACCCTGCAAATACATCTACAGCAGGATCTCCTTGTCAGTAGTCTCCCACTGTATGGGTGGGGATGTCTGTACATGCTGCTGCTCCCATCTACACGCTGGAGAACAGAAAACAAAAGAGTTCCTAAGAAGAGGAATGACTTTCTGTCCTTATCTGCATCAACTTCAGATAAGAACATAGCTTCTGATTATGGCCAGGATGCAGCTAGAGAAATGAATAACCTGAGAGATGCTACTCATGATGCAGAGAATATTAAAGAGCAAACAATGAGAACAGGATGAAAGCCACTGGCTGAGCATTTTTCTGAGGCAGAAGGTAAATACAAGAGATAAAATTGGTGGCTGAGGCAAAATGTGTCTTTTATTGCAAAATTACCCCTGTTGTTACCGCGACTAGTTTTTCCAATCTAGATTAACCAATTAAAAACAGCTCCACATTGTGACAAAAGAAAAGAAAGTAAAAGTCATTGTTTAAAAGAAATGCAAAGCCCAGTGGCTGTTTGTAACAGAAATTCCTGTTGGTTGGTGGAAAAGACCCCTTTGGAATATGCACTGAAAGAGCAGCAAGGAGCGATGAGGAGTGGACAGGGAAGCTGAGATGTCAGTAGTCTTCAGGACACTGAGAGTCAGAAAGAGGG
The DNA here is from genome assembly GCA_013397775.1 of Eulacestoma nigropectus. NCBI lineage: Eukaryota > Metazoa > Chordata > Aves > Passeriformes > Eulacestoma > Eulacestoma nigropectus. The sequence continues at coordinate 349,541 of VZTE01004632.1, read as the reverse complement.
TAGGGGAAGATAATCAGCTGTGAAGTTTGGCCAGGAGCTGGAGGAGGTGCTGGAGCACGTGCCAGGTCAGCATCAGCAGAGGGGAAGGCAGCTGGAGAGATCATGAGCTCTGGAGTGAGAGAACACCACAGCTAGTGAGGCAGTCAATGGAAATAACTAGCAAATGTGCTTGAAAAGAAGAGGTGGTCCAGGACTTTTTAAGAGGAGAAGCTGTGGTATGTTACACATAGAGTGACAATTCCTAAATAAAAGAAGGTGGATGGGTACCAAAAACAACAACAAAATTAGTCAGCAGGTAGAGTGTGTCACTAGGGATAGGCAGGGTGAGAAAATGTGGTTTTTAATCTGTGATCAAGCTGGAGGAGTGAACCGAAGATGGCAAAGATAGATGTCATTGCTAGCTGGGCAGAAGAAGGAAATTCACTTGTCAAAAATTGTCATGGTCTTCTACTTTTTGCGTATACTTCTGAAATTATCTACTTGTCTGTGAAAATATGTTTTAGAGTCTTATTTTATTTTATAGTGCTGCTCATTCTATGAATAATTTGCTCCTCTCCTCAAAAATAAATTTGCTGCTCAAAATGGAAAGAGACTTGCTCTGACAACCCTTTTCTACTGAAGGACTGCATTTCATGGTTTTGCTATGACTAAGAATGTCTGAAATGAGATTTCCATATACATCCATCTGTCCAGTATTTTCATTTGCAATTTTCTCCTTTTTTCCTCTGCTTTTAAGATTCTACTTGTAAATGGATCATGTGGTATTCTTAGGTGGTTCTTACCACAGTCATCTTATTTTAGTAAGTTTTTAATACATGTTAAGTCTTGATATGCTGGAAATAAATCATGATCGTGTTCTTTGACACTTTCTGCTTAGGTTTTGACTGTGTTGAAGGTGGGGTTTTCAGTGAGACAGAAAATACTTTACAGCTCAGGGAACCTGATTTAAAACACATATCACAACCTCTTAGGAAGAGAAATGTTACAGATAACTCATTAGCTGCCAATTTCTTCTTAATAATGAAAATAACCTCGGTGAATTAAAAAAGCATAGTTCAGCGAACAGAGCAACTAATCTTTGCAAGCAGTGATGACAGTCTTGCTAATGACTGTAGATTTCTGTCACTGTAGAAAAGCCATAAATCAGAAAGGGAAAGACCAAGTTATACTGAGCTCTGTTCCTTAGAGGTCACTCCTCACACTCACAGAGCAGAAACTTTTCACAGCTCCCTTCTTTTCTCCACTAAAAAGCCAAGCTGGTTAGTTATAATATATAATACCATCTAGGATGGATATCTGTTTAAATGGAATGGTCTTTTAAAGCAGGATCCTTAGAGAAAAAGCTTGAAGTATTCCAATCTTCTGAACTTGGTGTGCTTCCTCACCTTGACTGGAGTGGACACCATCTTGTGCTTGAAGCAGAATTTCTACAAAGGCTTGTAAAAGACATCATGAATCATACCAGGATACTATTTACAAAACTTGGGAGAATACCAGGCATATATTGCATTTCTAATATATTTGATCTCATAGAAATGTTGGTTGGAAAGGACATCTAGCATCAAGTCACTGAGTCCAGCTTCCAGTGTGAATCAGGGCTAGATCCAGTCTAGATAAGGTCAGATGTGGTTTCTTCTAGCCTTGTCTGACAATTTCTAGGGACAGATTTTTATAGCCACATTGACAGCCTATTACAGTCCTGCAATGAAGATGCTCCTAACATCCAATCTGCTCCTCTCAAATTGCAACTTATGGGCACTGTCAATTGTGCTGGCATGTGCTAATATTAGAATCCGTTTTCAGGAGAGTTTACATCAATTTTCTTTGTAATGCTCCCCCAAGCAACTAGAAACACCACTCCACCTCCTCATCTACATTGCCTGCAAATGAAAAGAACCCAGCTCCCTCAAGGCCTTCTCTCTGGTCACACTGCTGGACACTGTCTAATTTCTGAACAACCTTCTTGGATCCACTACTAGACATGAACTCTAGGCAATCTCTTCAAGAATTGATGGCTCTGTAGTTCTCTGTCTAGTTCTGTCCTTTCTTTTCTGGATGGAGAGAAACTATACAGTTGTTTCTGGTATGGGCATACCTCTTTAGTGAAAATAAGTGTAAAAACTCCCCAGAAGGTACAAAACCACCATAACATATCCTTATTAACTCATGCATCTTATATTACTTAGCTCAGCGATGCTCAGCACCATACCACAGCCATTAAGTAAAATCCCTTTTTTTCTTTTTTTCCCCATAGAATATGAAGACTTAAGCACTTGACAGGAGATAGAAACATTATCAAATCTGAAGTATTATCAAATGTGTGAGGGAATTTCTAGTTTTCTTCTAGAAAAGAAATGTCTGCATTTCTTTTCAAGACTTCACTTGCTCTTACCTCAGCCATTTCTTTGTCTATTAGGGATGTTGAAAGTCATAATTTGTGATAAAAAATTCTCTATATGAGGAAGTGTTTCCTTTTTTGGCTCTGGAAAAGATCACAGGCATAACCCCATTCTTGATAAGGCTAATGAAAATAGCTTTGTTGCTGTTACACAGAATTAGAGAGAGCTTTCAGTGAGTTTTATATTCCTGACAAAGACAAGGTTCATCCTCAGATCTTTGTTTGAGGGGATATGTGTGTCATTGCGTTGTTTTCAGGATGATAGAGTAGGGTGGGCAGGATTCTGAGCAGGAAGAAGGGTAGGTAAAAATAATTCACAATGAAAGAAGAAAATAATAATTTCATGTTTTTTATTGAACACTGGAAGAGAGTATTTCCTTGAGAATGGGTTCGTAAAAAAATGTAATCTTGTTTAGGGAGCACAGAACAATGCACTGTCTCCAACAGGATTTTTGCAGAACCAGTAACATTCTCTGCAGTTTAGAAAAGAAAGAGGAAAAAAACTTTCCCTCTACCTGGGTCCTTGCTGCATGGTTTGCAGTAAGTAGACCAACAAAAACTTGCAAATGAAATATTCATGCTGAGATATGTTTCATGACCTAACACTGAAAGAGAAGGACATTACTGATTAATTCTTTGAACTGTATGCTGTACAGCATAAGGTGTTCCTGTTTCATACTTGATGTCATAAGAAAAGTTCTGATATTTTAATTTTTTAAAAGGTTAACTAAAGCAATGAGAGCCCCTATTCCTCTTCTGCAGCCCAGTATATTGCAGATTCAAGTTCTGTCAAAAAATGTACATAGAATTTTCTTGCATATGAACCCAAGAATTGAAAGGTAGTAATAAAAATTATAAATCTTGCAGTGACTTGTGTGCTTGGACAACTCTCACAAATTCAGAGCTGTAGGTGGGCAGGGAAGGGAACACAGAGGAGCAGGCTACGAGGCATCAAGGAGAAGAATCTTGCACATAAATAAATTTCTGCTTGTATTGGCTCTACCTGCACTGTAGACTTAACTTGTGCTGGATCACCCTCACATTCACATTCAGTGCTTTCACTCTGCATTCAGACGTATAGAAACATGCCACATATTTTTCCAAGAAATTCAGTGACTTGCATTTCTGATTAAATTTTCTGGAGAAGAACCTATGAAGACAGAGGCTGCATTTTTCCTAAACCACCAGAAAGATCTCAGATTTCCAGATGTCTTCATACATAATCTATTTAGTAAACTACTCCATATTTTAAAAGTGCAGGAACAGATCTAGCCTGAGAACTGATGAATAGTGCATTACTGCTAAATACCACAGAAGAGACTAATGTCATAATTTCTTTTAGGTCCTTCCCTCACTCCAAATTTGCATGTTCTTTCTTTTGTTCTGTGCACTGAGGCATAGAGATTACAATAACTGTTTTCTAATCTTTTCAGAAAACAGTTTTCACTAGCTACAGCAGAATATATGAAAGAAACAGAAGTTATTTAAATGTGCAGCTGAACAAAGCATCCTGAAGATACTGGATATTAAAACTGGATTTGGATATTAAAAAAATTACTTGAAGTCAAAACTTCCCAGAATGTATCACCATTCAAGACTAGAAATGTACACTGTGCTCTTCCAGAAGCAGAGATGTTTAAGAGTTTTGTCTTTCATTGCCAGTACTTATTATTGCTGTTAATGTCCTTTGGTTACGAGTGAGAACAAAGATATGGTGATGCAATTCTCTGTTCCACAGGTGAAATTCTGATTCTTCTAAAAATTAAGCTAAAAGTCTGGTTGTATTTCTGCTGTAGGGTGTAACCTGCTCTGTGCAAGATCCTTCACAATACCCACCCTAATAATCTAAGGACTCATGGCCCTCATTCCAGTGGAGCCCAGCTGCGTAACCTTGGCTTGGACATCGAAGGGTATTTTTGAGACAGAGGGAAGCTGTGAAACTCTCTGCAGAGCCGTAAGAAAGGTTACATTTCAAACATGTAAGGTTGGTATGGTGGTTATCGCAAGTAGCTCAAGAATTCAAGAGAACAAAACAGTAGATTGGAGAGGTATGAAATGCTGAAGGAGACAAAACAGAGGCGGATGAAGATGGCGAATCAGCAATGTCAAGGATTAGACTCCATAAGAAGTGGAACCTGGCCGTGCTGCCTGAGCAGCAGAAAGCCCCTGGGAGTCCTCTTGGAGGTGGTGAGCATACGAATGCATGGCATAGTAGCTCAAAATCTCAGCTGTCTTTTGTTCATGTTTGGTAGCAAATAATTACCATACGCATTTAAGCTGCATATGTACTACTTGCAGAATCTTTTTGTTTGAGCTAAAGGTGTTTGAATAAAGTGGTTCAAGGAAGGAGGCACCTGAAGGGACCCTACAAGAAAGCTGGAGAGGGACTTTTTACAAGGTCATGTAGGAATAGGACAAGGGGGGATGGCTTTAAACTGAGAGGTCAAGATTAGATATCAGGAAGAAATTTTTTACTGTCAGAGTGGTGAGGCACTGGAACAGGCTGCTTAGAGAAGTTGTGGATGCCCCATGCCTGGGAGTGTTTAAGGCCAGGCTGGATGTGGCTCTGAGCAACCTGACCTCATGGAAGGTCTTCCTGCCCGTGGCAGGGGGGTTGGAACTACATGATCTTTGAAGTCACAACCCAAACCATTCTATGAGGAAAACTCTCAGCATTCACTATAGTTGTCTCCCTGGCTGACTTGTTTAGTCTGAAACCAGAGCAGGAAGCTATGGTGGTCTTTGGGTCAATGTAGAGCTGAAAACAAGCACCTGAACTCAGAAATGGTACTCCCAGTCCTTTTTGTAAGACATAGCCTATGGCAAAATATAGCAGTGATATACATCAACACTATCTCCATCCTGAAATACCTCCTACATTTGCTTCCTGGTGAAACTGTTTCGCTCTGACTAATTGCACGTAACTACTCCTCTGCTGTGATTAGAATGGATACAGTTTCAGCTGGAGTAAAGTTATGAGATACTTAACTTGGATAGGATGTTTGATAACAATATATTATTTTAATATTATAATGATAATTTATCCTCTCAGTATTACATCTTAACAGATGAATTTCTCTCTCCTTGTGCTTTCTCTGCCATTAGCTGTGAATGAGCTCTTGAAACTTTTGGAATATGTTCCATTACTGCACATTAACTATTTAACAGATAGGATTCATTGCCTCCTTTTCAAATAGCATTGAGACAAAATAACAGTTAAAAAGAATAAGAAAAGCTTAAAGTTTTAAAGTTCAGGTCCTAACTGGTTTATAAAGAGCCTGAGAAGCTGGCCTTGCCCACTCATGTTTGGAGTTGAACAAAACAAAAGCAACCTGAATGTAACCCAGGCTACAGGTAAATGTTTTAGTAGAAAGAGACCTGAGCCTTACCATGGTGTCACTGAAGGTCCCTTCAAAAAAGGCTGACGAAAGATATGAAAACAAATTACTGGCTAGATGATAATAGACAGACACCCCCTCCCCCCAATTTTATTTTCTCTACTACACCTGCTTGAATTTCTGCCCATAAAAGAAGTGGCAACCCACTTAATATTCCAGGAAAAGTCGGGGTCCAGAGGAGCGCTGTGCAAAATATGCACAATGAACTCGGAGGAGTTAGTCTTCAGAGACAGCAGACAATCTGTTCGCAGTCTTTAGCATAAATTTTACTCCATTTCTTTATAAAATGTTCTTTGAGGAACCATACCAACAGAGATATTTAAAACCCTTAGGAAATAAAAAATGTTAAATACTGGCACATATTGAAAACTGATGGCTGTTAAACACATGTCCAAAAGCAATGATATGAAAGAATGAACTATTTTGAAAATGTTTGAGTTATGTATGTGGTGACCAATAATACTCATGACCTTTGCCATTAATTTTTCTTATACTGCCTAGTCTGTGTTTCATGTGACTGTCTTGGAGAATGCACTTAGTGCTTTAAATGATGCTATTTTCAAAGTTGTCTGTAGTAGCAATTTTATTATCTATAACTCCAAAAGACTGTCAGTCTTTTTATATAAGATCTGAACATCCCTAAAACTTAATTTTTCTGTCACTTAGGCTGGAAGTTGTCAGCTGTTTCGTGGAACACACTGTCAGGTTCTGTTCTCAGTAATGGAAGACTTAGTCCATTTTGTACTTGGAAAATTGAATTGTAACTTATAAAGCTTAAAAAAGCATCCCCATCCCTGATAGAATTGAGATGGCTTTGAAGATACTAGCTCACTTTGGTAACTCACTTATTGTGACTATCATTACCATCTAGCAGCTCTAGAGAAATCATAGAAGGTGCTGACTTGTGACCTGTATGGCTGTAGCTAATGCTATTAGTGCTACAGATAAAATGATTCCAAAAGCTACAACCTGTTCTGGTAGCAGCCATTTCAGTGAAAGAGACATGATAACCGCAGCACTCCTCATGCTTCATTTAAAATCGTTGCAGGAGAATATGAGTTTGCAAGAATAAATAAAATTGCTATAGCGGAAGGTTTGCTCTGGCTTGGATTTTGATAAACAGCTCAGAAGAGTAATGCCAGGAAGCTGGTTCTCTTTCAAAATGAAAGACTTAGTAAATCTACAGATTCAGAATTTGGGACGTTGTTGTAGCTCTGTTTGAAAAAAGATTGAGAAACCTTGAAGAAGTTAAGACTCCTAGAGGAGTATTTTTAGTTCCAGAGTCATTATGCTTCGTTATTGCAGGTTTATCATGAGCAAACTGACACTACCTAGAAATTTATCTTTAAATCTTCTTAATTCCAGTGGTCTTTAAAATTATTATGGAGTGTCTTTATACCCTTGAAAACAGTTGCTGAAGCTCATTTTACATGGTCAAGTTTAAACTCTGATGCCTGATAGAGTCAGCTCATGAATAAAAGGAAAACAGATACATTCCCACATCATCACTGCCAAAACCCTGTCGTATCAAATAGATCAGGTAACAGACAATAGCCCTGCTAGGTCCTAGGTAAATTACAATGTGTTTCACTGAAGTAATGTGAGAGACTTTACCGACTTGCACAGCCTCTAGGTCAGAATCTTATTCAACAATCTAATAGTTACAGAAACAGTATGAGACACATGGATTTGACGGTTAGACTCCTTGGTGGATAGGGAATTGGCTGCATGGCCGCACTCAAAGAGTTGTGGTCAACAGCTCAACGTCCAGGTGGCAACCAGTGAGGACTGGCATTTCTCAGGGCTTGGCCTTGGCACCAGCGCCGCTCAGCATCCTTGTTGGTGACAACGACAGTGGGATCAAACACACCCTCAGCAAGCCCACTGACAACACCCAGCTGTGTGGTGCAGCTGACACACTGGATGAAAGGGATGCCACCCAGAGAGACCTGGACAGGCTTGGGAGGTGGCCCTGTGTGAACCCTGTGAAGTTCAACAAGGCCAGGTTTAAATCCTGCACCTGGTTCAGGGCAATTCCAAGCTGGTAGGAGAGTGAAAACAGTCCTGAGGAATAAGAATTGGGGCGTTGATGGATGAGAAGCTTGATGTGACCTGGCAATGGGCTCTTTCAGCCCAGAAAACCAATCATGTCCTGGGCTGTATCAGAAGAAGTGTGACCAGATGGTCAAGGAAGGTGATTCTTCCCCTCTTATCTCAGGAAACCCCACCTGAAATACCGCATCCAACTCTGGGGCCCCCAACATAGGAAGCACCTGGACCTGTTGGATCAAGTCCAGAGGAAGGCCATGAAGATGGTCAGAGAGCTGGAGCAGCTCTCCTATGAATACAGGCTCAGAGAATTGGGGTTGTTCAGCCAAGAAGGCACCATGGAGAAATTACAGAAGCCTTCCAACACCTAAAGGGGACCTACAAGAGAGCTGTAGAGGGACTTTTTACATGGGCAGATAGTGACAGGACAAGGAGGAATGGCTTTAAACTGAAAGAGGGTAGGGTTAGATTACGTAGTAGGAAGAAATTCCTTGCTGGGAGAGTGTTGAGAACTGAAACAGGCTGTCCAGAAAAGTTGTGGATACTCCATCCCTGGAAGAGTTCCAGGCCAGGTTAGAGCTTTGAGCAACCTGATGTAGCATCATCAGGTGTAGTGGCATCCCTACCCATGTCAGGAGGCAGCAAGTCACAACTATGTTGTCTTTAAGGTTTCTTCCAACTCAAACCATTCTATGATTCTGTGCTTGTATCATGACTACAAAATATCAGTGAAATAAACAGATTGCAAGTTTGAATTAGTTAGAAGAGCCCTCTCCTATATTTGAACATTAACCAGTTTTTAAATTAGTGTTCCACCAAATTGAAGTTCCTTTTAAATAGAAAATAAAATAAGAGTATTGAACCAGGGGAAATTGCAGCTATTAATTTTGCATATCTGGACACCTACCTGAAAACTATTACTGTGACTTTGTACAACTGGGACAGAAGAAACCCTCCAAAATACGACGCATAAAATTAATGTTTGATACAGTCAAAGGAATGCTAACAAGCGAGAAAGTATTAAACAGATGGTTATTCTGTTCTAATGAATAGCTGCTAAAGAGCAGAAGTCCAAGGAAAGTCACACCAAAGAATTAACCCCTCAAGCACGTTGTTCTATACTCCCACTTCACTTACTTTGCAAACATTTTATCAACTATGTGTTACCCTAACTACATTTTAGTTGGCTAAATAACAATTTCCATAACTACGACATTAAGATCATTAAAGCAGTTCTGTTGGTACAGCCTAACCTTGTAGTCTTCTTGCCAAAATATCCCTGTGGAAAATTAGCATTGAAATCCTAGCCCACAAACAGTCCAGTCCAGTGAGCAACTGAATCTATTCACCCCCTCTCCTCAAAAAGCTGTAGTAGTTTTCCTTGGTCATCCTATGTGTAATATGCATACCCAGTGCACCCAAGTAACAAGACTTCACACCCTTGGCATAGCCAACCACGTAACATTTCATCTTTGTTGATAACATTTGGTGTCACTTTTCAAAGGCTGAATTAAATTAGATGTCTGTCAGACTTCCACAGACAATGTACCTGAGCTTGAGCTATCTCCTACTTCTGAAGGACAAACAATAACTCTCAGCTAATTACTTTAACACCTCTGACTCACAGCTAATGGGAAATGAATTGACGGAAAAATACAGGATTTAAGGAACAAGACATAGCTTCCCAAGTAGGTATCCAATGCCACTTTAAATTCCTAGGGTATCCTACCTGGCGTACAGCTGCCGCTGCAGAAGGGCATAGGTCTCCCATACGTTCTGTGTCATACCTGCCAGCTCCTTGCAGATGTCTTAGGCACTCAAGGGAATCTAACCTATCTCTGGGTACTTCAGCTTAGCCACTCACTTAGCTTTGATATCAGAAAAAAATCCCACAGAAGTGAAAAAAGTACCTTTCTAACTTAATGTTTATAAGTATTGGTGTTTCTGGCCATCAACTAGATTTTAATACTAAACTCCTCAGAATTTCTGACTCATTTTCATAGTTTTGTGCTAGTTTTGAAATCCATCAGGATTTATGTTATTGTTTTTAATCCAACACATAGTGTTTTGAAACTATATGGATTGACGTTTCACTGTACAATAACTCTAAAACCTTAACATGTTTATGGTTTAGCTGCCATTTTTTCTGGCAGAGCAATGGCTGGAAAATAAAAGAAAAAAGGATGTCACATTTTAAGGATGCAAAGCTGGTTTCTAGGAAGATGCACCAGAAATCCATTCCCTCCCTAAGGTATAATTTTAGGCTAAAATGAAGATAGGAATAATAAATTTATATACAGATATATAAGATTTATTTCTCCATTTCCTGTTTCCTTCAGTGAGATTCATGCTTGATTAAAGACTAATCATACACAGACAACATTAATCTCACTAAAATCAATCTTCCTATATGCAAACAAACCCATAGCACAAGTGGTCTGGGACATCAGGCAGTAGCTCCTGAATCTGCTAGGTCTCATCCCTGCAGGAGAGGAAGGTAAAAAAGGTACATGTGACATTAGGTTGCTCCAAATCCAAGGTAGATCCCATGGAACATGCAAGAAACTTGACATGGCAGCAGCAAACATTGTGGAGTCACCATGTGCTACCAGATCTGTGTAGCAGGGACACCAGGGGTACAAGATTCACAGGGGCTGCTCGGGCACCCCTCCTTGTTACTGCTGCTGCCCCTGGAAGCTCGTATGGAACCGTATGCACAACAGCCTGGTATTCACAGGCACAGCTGTATCAAAATTACTGTTGTATTGTTGTTTGTCTACTAGCTGGTGTGGGTTGCAGTGCTGAGTGCATGCAATAGGCAGAATGGGTTTGGAGGTGCTGACTTAAGATTGCACACATTCCTCTCACACGACAGTCAGAAAGATTTTCTTCTTCCTCACCCTTATCACGCCAGTACATCTCACAAAACAAACTCACATTTCTTTTCCCATGTCACATCTCGTTCATTTTTCTTCATTTTGTTTATGGTTTTGTTGTCAACAGGAGCAAGAGTATAATTTAGGTCACATACACAGTTTATTTCCACTTCAACAAACAAATGATGCTCAAGCACTGTCGGCTCTCGCCGGCTGCGTGCCACTCAAAGAGAGCTTGGAGGTTTAGCCGGAGAGCTGACCACACCAAGGCAGCTCAGAAAACACAACAAAATACCTAGTGCAGGCCAGGTACTCCTCACCCGAGAAAGCTTCCCTCCAACTTGGTGGCAGATGCACGCAGGCAGGGGGAAAGAAGAGAGAAAGGAGGACTCTCCGTAAGCTGTTCCACACAGAAGGTTTACTGCAAGTACTACAACAGGACAGGAAACCCACAGAGACTGCAAGGATCTGACGGTTACCAGGGGTTTTATAGTGAGGATAGGAAAGGCGGGGATAAGGATAACAGCCAATGGGATTTTCAGTGGAAGGCAGGGTTAGGAACAGATGAACCAATGGAAAAGAGATATGGGAGGGACTTAGGGAAGGAACCAATGGGTCATTGAATACCAGAGAACTTTCTAGAACTTATACATATTAACTAGGGAAGATGAATATACATGTGCTTATACATAAAATGGGGAGGGGAGAAAGATAACCTGTCAGGGGAAATCATGTAAATCACAGTTCAGAGGGATTATGGGCTCTCAGGCTGTGGTGAATTGCTTTACATGTCAGTGCCTGGCCACCAGAGGTTGGGTTGGGTGTTGCCCTCAGGGTCCGGGGTGGCTGTGGCCACCTGCACCGCCACAGAGCACCTCACAAGAAGCCTGTAATTAAGTCATACAATTAGCATCAATTACATACCGTAAGTTATTAATGGTAAGTTCTCAGGATTCAGAATAAAGTGACACTGAAGGTGTCTCACCAGGCTGTCACTAAAGTGACGCTGAGGGTGTTCTCACTAGAAAGGTGTGCTGTCAGGGTCCTCTCAGACAGCAGAGGACATGCTGCACTCGGTTCATGCTTTGAACCCAACAGAGCAGAAGCATCTAGATTCAGGGGAAAAATGATGTGAAAGTTAATGTTATCAAAGTACACCACTGTTTTTCCTTTACAGGGGCTACCTCATCATTTTAAGAATTTAAATCACAGAAATGTCTATGTCAATACAAAATTGCTTCATTTCCGTAAGTCTACATCTCATCTTAGATTTCTCATACAAATTCATGTACACTTGAGAACCAAGTTACTCTGTTGTTCTCAGTGATATCAGTTCTGTTGAATGGCTGTACTCTTGTACCAAGAGATAGTTTTGACTCTGTGACTTGCTTGCTCCCAGACACAGGCAGAAATTGACCTTTAAATTACCTCTGTGGGATTCTGTTTCATATATCTAAAGTCATGTAATCTACAATAGAAGCCAGTTTTGGCAAATCTTTAAATTTCTGGCATTTCATGATTGCTTACAGCATGCACGTTTATGAAATGGTGGATGCACTAAAGTAAAAATTTTATTCAAGCCTTGTTAAAATACCAGTTCTGCAGGCAAAATCCAACTTTTGCTCCTTTATTTGATAATTTTTTGGTTTTTGTAAAAAGTTACTTAATATCATTTTTGCAAGTAAAAGTTTCATTTATCAATAAAAGGAAAGGGCACACTTACCCAAAATATTTTCCATTATTACCCACTATAACTGGAAGATCCTGTGTTTAATGGTTGCTACAAATTTTTGTCAGTAACATATATAAGTGTGTTCTTCTTTTGGTTAATTTAGTAGCATGTAGTAATACTTTTAGCTTCCTTCCTCTTGTCCTCTGTGATGATTTTTACCTAAAACTGTTTAGTCAGCAGACATAAAACCAGCTCTTTCTGCTTTAACATTATCTATTACAACTCCAAGCCTATTCATGAGACAGTTATAGGAAAAGCTGGTTTATGCCCTAAATTTTGTCCATTAGCAAAACTCTGTTCCCTGTGTGTTCTGGGTGCTACTGAGTGCCCCCGGATAACCTGTAAGATAACACTTAGTCTGCCCTAAAAGAAAACTAACAAGATCATGAACAGAAGATACTGCTCCTTCAATACTGGAATGGACTTCAGAGAGGAGAACGGGAGTTCTCTCTTTTTTTCATTCAAAAATGAAAGCTTGTTTTTGCTGGAGACAGAAGAGTCCTTGCTTTGACTTCAGTGTCAATCAAGAGAGAAGGGGCACTAATCAGTTCTGATTAAGCCTCGAGTTCTTTACAGGCTCTGAATAAATCACAGGAAAACCATGATGCTGTAAGATTGCTGAGAAAGTTTAATCATGAGCTATTCACAGCAGATTCAGGAACACACCACTCCCAGATATCTGTATTTGATATACCTCCTACAGCTAAAGCTACATCCAGACCTAGTGTGTCTGTCTTCTTTTCCATCTGCATCCCAGCAGGCTCTGCCTAACCCCCGTGCTCCAGCACCTCAGGACCTCAGTCTGCTGGGGATTGTCTGCTGTGGGTGCCTCAGCAATCCAAGAGAATTTGTCACATCATCCAGCTACTTGGGCTTTATAGCGTACAGCAAGGCAGGATGTTTTGTCCTCCTCAAGAATGAGAAGAGGAAGTAGGGGCTCCCCTCACAGCATCAGAAAGCCAGCATTAAGACCAGCATTGTTACTTGGTTTGTCTTACAAAATAGTCTCTTGATCAAAGTCAAAGAAGGAACAGGTCCAATATCACAGGATCTGAAATTCCTTGAGAACAGGAGTTTTGGCTAAAGCAGGAGCACTCCCTCCTGCCCACATATACACTTGCAGTGATTAACACAGCTGTGGCTCCTTGCCTGCACATCAGTCCAACACAGCTGCTACATGTGCCTACTGCTTTCTGAGAGCTGCCCCTGTCAGGTCAGTGCATTAAACCAGCCTCATCCCCCAGTTTTTTTATTTTCTTTTCAAAAGCAAGGGGCAGAAGGATGCACAGCTTTCTGCCCTGGAAAAAAAGCAAGGCAAAAATTGTCTGCTATTCCCTTATCATACATCAGGGAAAAACTAATTAGGTTGCTGAAGAGATCCTTTCCAGAGCAGCTGAAAGAGAGAATGCAATCCTGGAGATACAGGTAGCTGTGAGAGTCTTCTTCCACATGGACCTAAAATCTCTGAGTACATTTGCATATCTCCCCTGATCACATCCACATCTCCATCTGACATCCTCTCCCTCTGAGACTGGCAATGTTCCCTGTGCCTCAAACTACAGATACCCCTAGTTCAGTTGCTATTTGGTGTCATTCACATAGAAGAAAGTGTCTGGAACTGAATTTCTGGAGGTCTTAAGCTGTGAGTATGCTTGACCCATGTGTCCCTAAAACTGGCTATCTGTAAACTAAACTTAAAACTCAGTTTGAGGGCAGATGGTGGGGTTGCAACTACAGAAATTTGGACCTAACATTAAACTATTCCTGGATTTCAGCAGATAAACACAAGCACTGCAATGAATCCTGAGGGCTTGAGGTTTGAGATGACTCTGACTAAGATATTTCACTGAATTTCACTGCAAAGGATGTTATGCTCTTTTAGTCTGAGTTGTGTGTGATGGGAAAGCACGTGCTACAAAACCTGTACCCAGTGGTCTTGTGAAAGCTGATAGAGCTAAAAGCTCATGGCTTTTGTTCTGCAAACCCCTGAAGAATCAGCTATGAGAGGAACCAGTCCATGCTTGGCAGATAACTGAGGATATAATATCCTGCATCCAGAACCCAGGGCTACACAAGAGGGCCAAAGCAGTGGTTCTGGACATCGGTTGGAGCAGGCTTGTGATGTTTCCAGAGAGAGCTACTGCTGTGATTCCTTCTTCATTTAGAGGAGCCAGGAAAACAACAGAACTTCTCCTTCATTTAAATGCCCTGTAGTTTTTGACAGACCTGCTGCTTACAGTAGGTAATAAAATGCACAGAGTAATATTTCATTCTCAGATCCCCACTATTTTATTATACACAAGACAGCTGAAAAAATCCATACAGGGGAAGATAAGGTTACTCTGCCCACGATCAGCTAGAAAATCAATGGCTATGCCAGAGATACTAAATGCGTGTGCTGATTCAAAAGCATTATCCTCTGTCAGTGGTTGTGATGCCTTTCAACCTAGCTGGGGTTATTAAAATCAGAGGCATGTAACAGAAACAAATGATAGCTTATCTACATAATAGACCTGGAAAACAATTTGTTTCAAAGCCTTTGTTCTCAGGTGAGGACCATTAGTGAAGTCCTACTTACTGCAGGGAGAGAACATTGAAAAAAATCACCTGAGGGTCCAGTCCCCACTAATTAATTTTACCTTTTAATTTTATCTGTAGACAGCTTTAATTTTTAATTGTTAGCATAATTTCCTTGATTGTTTTTGTGATGATGAATTAGATGTGACTGATCCTTACTTGTTGCAAGGGCTAATGTTCCTGACTCTTAATAAAATTATTCAATAATAATGTAACTGCTCATGGAGCTACCATCTACTATGTATTTCCTGTTTTTGAAAAGATCTTCCTTGACTCAGTATACAGGAAAGAGCCAAGTTACAAGTTATGTAGGCATCTTTCAAGTTAAAATTACATTTACCTCTTCAAGCTAACATAGGCAAATCAGAATAAATTTAAATATAGCTCATGTATTGAGCCAAGCCTGCCCCTCACCACCAGTGACCTATGAATGCAGGAACATGATTCTGGTACCTCTTTCAGTCACCATGCACTCTAAAACTGTGGCATTAGGGCTAGAGTTTGGTGTCTTTCCTCTTGCCCTGTAAGTTGCTGGAGCCCATTATCATAGTTAGCTTCACATGTTAGCATACACACCTGTATTCCTTCTTTGGTGATGTAAATCCCAGAGCTACAAAAATATTTTTTTACCATTGAGAGGTTCAGGATATTGATCTCTACCTCATCTTACTTCATACACTCTGAAAGAAGGAAAAGTTTAAACAGAATGTATTTCAGTCGTGGAGGAAGAGGGAGAATGGACTGATTGATGCCAATTTGTGTGACTTTTCTTGCGTAGCCTTCAATGGATAACTTCTCTCATGAGTTTCAGTATTTTGACTATTTTTCACCCATGATTGTAAATTGCTTTTAAAATGTCTTAATTTGACTGACCTATTTTAATATAATTTTCTATCTCCTACTACTTCTGTATTCAAAAGAACCTAAGAGACATTTCTGATTGATAGAAAAAACGATACATCTTGCAAATAATAGCTGCAGTTCCATCTGTCTAATTTGAGTGTGAAAGACATGTCCTTAAGAGTCACTGTAGTTCATATTTGATATTTGAACCAGTTGTAGATTGACAAAAATCATAGATATTTGCACAATAATAAGGAGAAAATCCGATTTTATGCAAAACCACAAAAACATGAGCCTCTCCACTGCAGGGAACCATCTGTTTATTTGGAAGGCATGTATTTTCTTGTAGGAGTGTTTTATACCATCAGATATAATATAATGTTTCCTTGAGCATTTTCAGTTGATACCCCAGAAGGTCGTGTTGCAGGGATTGTGGTTGTAATGCTTTACCAAGGAAGAAAAAGCTTAGGAAGAAAACTGGTAATTGTTCTTGACCATTTTCCTGCTTTAGTTTACTAATTTTTGCTATATACACTTTTTATTACTCATTTACAGAGGGTGGAATGAGAAAATGATCTTGTATTCTGTGTTCCTTTCAATCACGTTCCTGTTTAGTCTCCGTTTCCCTGACTAGCCATCCCACTTTATGCACTGAAAGGTGTTCAGCTGCTGACACAAACCAGCCATGTGCTGTGTTGCCAGGGCAGCTCTGTTCAGCGCTGCCCTGCTCTCTGTTTCTAAAGATAGCCCTATGATGATATCAAAATCCAAAAGCCTGTTATTTTAAAATGTCATCTACAATATCTATGTTCTGAATATTTATATTCTGAATCTTTTCTCCTATTGATTTAATTGCCAAAAAAATTACCATTTGCCCTTTGTTTTTGTCATGATGAATTAACTAAATTTCTGTTAAAAGATGCATCTGGATTTGTGCAGAAAACCAACCCATAAACTGTAACAAGCAACTGTGCTGAGTTACACTTTCTGACAACAAAACCCGGACTTTACCAAAAGAAAAAGTTTATGTCCATTTAATCTCCAACTTGGCATATACTGAAATGCCAGTCAAGAAACTGTCTTTGTATGTTCTATTACAACTGGACTGTGTTTCTGCGTATAATTGGGTTCATCCCAAGTTGTTACTGTTGGAGGCTCTTGTGGAAGTGTTGATCTCTAGCACCAAAGCAGTCACTGTGTTGACAGAGGAAATTATATTTCACGAAGGCCAAGGTGAAGTGAGTTCCTTCAATCCAAATAAATTCATGTGATGCCGTGAAGGCCTCCTCCCTTTCCTGTTGCTAAACATGAATAAATATTCCCTCCTGGGATGACTTTATCACATGATAATACTCTAAAATGAATGACTTTTGTATCCCAAGTCACTCGGTATATCAGCCTAGAGTGGCAGGTTTTACATAAGGCATGGATTTAGTTTGTTGGAAGTATAAGTAATTGTAATAATAAATTGCACTGACTTTGCAAACAAAAAGGGAACAAGAGCATCCACAACCAAGTAAAACAGGAACAGCAGAAAGTAAACACTGAAAATACTTGAGAATGTTGAAAAACAATAACCAATTGTAATAAAATCATTCAAACTGAGATTTTTTCCATGCCTTGCCCTAAAAGATTAGTTTTTGCTTAATAACAAGTATGAGATGTAAAAAATTCAAGTCCCATGTTTATGATGGTTCACGTCTGTTTCTGCTATATTATCCACAAGTACTAAATTCCTTTCCCATAGACTTTAAAACAACATTTTCATCATTATCCCTTATTCCAGCTTGTCCCCTGATCGTGACATTTCTTGGGCAATGAGGGCTGGGGATATCATTCCATACCAACTGTCTTCAAGAACAGACAGTTTCCCTTCAGCAGCAGTCACTGGGTGTATGCTTTGAAAACCAAACACATCAAAACTGTATATCTGAGTTACTTAGTTCAAGCAGCTTAGATCTATCTCACTTCTAGTGGTCAGGTTAGCCAGATGTTCTCAGGCTGCACTGAGCTTCACACAAAAGGTATCAGAGGCCAGGACTTTGTGCAGCTTCTGTGTTTTTGCTAAGACTCTGCAGTTACAAGACTCAGGAGGTGAAAAATCTTGGTTTACATCTTCATTTTGTCTTAAATAAGGAGTTGGATGCAGTTTTCTTAGAAGTGAGCAAAATTCTGAAATCATCAGGAACAGTTGTGCTAAGAGGAGACAATCACAATCTTTTCTGCTGGAGAAGGATAACTTTCTACAAGTCATTGAATATGCATTGAGTCAGATTTAAAAAAAATGTGCAAGGAAGAGGTTGAGTCTGTAGACCAGAGAGTTATATTCAATCCTCTGACTAAATGAATCTCCAATTATTTGCTGAATGTAAACAAATACACCAAAAATAACAGGAAGAGCATTTACTCTAACTGCCCCAAAAGCATAGGTGTAAAGATGTTCTCCTGGCTCCTGGGGGACCAATGGCTAGTCCTGAGGTGAACTTAAGCAACGTGGGGGCTGAAAGAAAGCCTTCTGTCCCTGAAAAGAGTGTATTAATTAGTGTCTCCAATTTTCTTAATCATGTCCTTTCATGCCTCCATGACAAGATTGTCAAGAATCCTCACCAGATGCTTATCTCTCCTTATGTTGAGGCCCAACTGAACTTCCATGTCTCCAGGTCCAATGAGCCCAAGAAATTCAAGTTACAAACTTTCTCCTCTTATGTTTTCTTTCTCTTTCTTTCTTTTCCTTATATATTTTCTTAAGTGTTATTTTTATGCTTTTATATTGCTGTATTACTTCAGATAACCAAAATGGCTACATCCCTGCTTTCCATTGCAAACAAATTGTTCTAAAATAAATCCATCCATATATATATATATATATATATATAATAACATATATATATACACACATATGTATGTATTTACAAACACTGATCATTCAGTGTCATTTCACTCTAACCCACCCCAAGGGATCTGTTAACAAGAACTTGAGTTCCCCTTGCCTTCTGTGGTGGGTTGGAACATCAAAATTCACTGTTATTTGCAACCTAGAACAGGAAGCTAAGAAGTGAGTTACACAGAGGAGGAGTTTTACGATTGCATGTGTAAGAAATTACCAGGTTTTTTAAGAACAATCCTTATCTAGTATTTGCTTTCCTTATGAAGCTTATCTTTTAATGCAGTTGAAACATGAAGGCTGCCTGAAAGACTGCAGTTATGGGCATATGTTTGAAGAAAGACGACTTTCTAAAAAGTTATTGTTAAGAAGAAATTCTCAGTTGTCACCATAATAGAAATGCCTTGGTTTATACAGAAGCAGTTGACAACAAATCTTTTCTTTGCACTACATTTACAGTTCTGTATTTGGCAGATAAATGTAAAAAATGTATGTTTTATACATTAAATAAGCCCAAGCATGGTCAAACTTTATTCTGTAAATAATTCGGATGATAATTTGGAAGAAGGATGGAAACCTGAAGAATATCTTTCCCATAAAAACATCACAGTTACAGTCTGACTCTGAAGAAGTAAACAGATCCTTAGAGCAAAACCGTGGCTAATATTTCTCCAGCAGCACACAGTAGCAAAATGTAAAGCTCGGGATGAGTATTTTGCTATTGCTCACTATCTGACTCACCTAGAAATAGTTTGGTACAAAAGCAATTATATTGTAAAACATATGTTTATATGCAGCTTTGTGTCTAAGTTATTAGGCACCACTAGTAGTGATTCAGAAGAAAGCTCCTTTGGTGTGTGTTATTTGTGGTCCCACTTGCAAACAGCATGACTCATGAATAAGTCAGGACGCTGTATCGGAAAGCTGCTTTGAGCATTTATTTGGTGAGATTGCTCCAACTACACGCACATGCATATGCCACCGTGGGAACGTTAACACAACATCATGCTTATCAAAGCCATGAGGAAAAAAGCGCGTGCTAAACAAATATAAAAAATTCAAGAGAAACTAACAGAATGACAGTTCGTACTTGAATAAAGATTTTTGACCTTTCATTTTTCTGAGCCATTAGTATTCTTTCCACCTGGATTTATTGAGTGTTCTGTAACTCTTCCTCATGTGATATCATAATTTACTGTCAGAAGACTTTTTTATTAATTGTAGAAGAAATCTCTGGAATTGTAGGTGAAATCATGGCAGGTGAAATCTCTACCATGCTGTAGGATCCTGTGACTTCATCATATATAGGAGGTAAAAACCTGAGTCTCATGAAGTCGAGGGAGGAATTCAGGCTGACTTCAGAGGGATCCAAACAGCAAATGATTTCAGTGTTTGCTCTAGCAATGCCCACACTGGCAGAACAGCAATGGTGATGGTTGGGATATGCTGAGCTGAACTTATAGTGAAGCACCTGTTCTGTCTTCACATATATTTCAGTGCCTCTCCTGAATCCCTCATTTGAACTGTACACTGCCCACTTTGAGGATGCATCTGCAAATATATTTGTACTTTGTCATGTGATAAAAACATGACAGCAAAGAAATTGCTGTGAAATCTTATGTATTATCAACGATATTTACCATATTGTTTACTTGTCAGAGCGCACATTTTAACTAAAAAATAAATCCACTAAAATTAAAGGTGTGGAAGATCTCATGTTGTAGACAGTGGTTTGACATTAATTACTTGCTTTCTCCTCCAGTTAAGAAAGCTGTGACTTGGTTATTGAGTTGGTTTGATTCCACTGAGAGATGATGGAGAGTAGACATGGAAAAATCTCAGCAGACAATTTCATGCCGTCTTGAAAACGTGAAAGATAAGGGTTGTGTGCATTGGCACAGGCAGGCATCTGGGACATCCACAAACTCATGGATAAAACACAAAGAGTAAATTTATTTTGATTACCTTGCTAACCAGGGAATCCTTGAAGCAACACCTGGGCAGAAGTACATTCTTCCTGGTCCATTTCTCCTGTCTTGGGATTTGCTGGGTAGTCCCTCACTATGGGGTGGCACAAGGGATAGAGAGGGGAGAACTTTTGTATGTGTAGGCACTAGATTTGCCAGTGACAAAACATTTCTGATTTTGTGATCCCATTTGTTTTTGGTTGTGGGATACCATCTTGCATAAGATCATTCCACACTTGTTTTTTTGTCACCTCTGAGGTAACTTTTTTTGGTTTTGCCAGCTTATTTTCATTTACCACCTGCACATCTGGTTCTGAAATTACAGTGTTTGCTAGGGCACCTACCAGTAGCACTTGTGACTTTTGGTGTAATCAAAGGTTTCAGTGAAATAGACGCCCCTCTCAAAACTTGCATTTTGATACCTCTTGTTTCTGCTGTCCTATCCAGACTAGATACTGTAATTAGCCCATGAGCCATCCCCATCTGCCACAATAAACTAATACCATTTTCTATTGTATGCTGGTTTCTGAGGGATGACAATTATCTGCAATTCAGCAATTATCTGCAAATGCTGTTAAAACATATACTTTGAGATATCATAGAAGCACCACATCCTGCCCATTGAGACCCCTGATATTTAGTAATTAAGCATATCCCTGGCTATAGGGCTTGATAGATTTTTTTTCACCCATTAATAAGTAGATTGTTGCAGTGCCACTATCGCAAAATCCATGCCAGGATGGCTTCCCTGCTCTTCTGCTGATAGGTATCTAAAAATTTCCTTAGCTCTTTCAGAGTCTGTGTGGTCTGTTCTCCTTCATCCAGCAGATTGCTCTGCCCCTCCATTTGTATGAGGGGTTTGCTACTATCCCCTCCCTACTTGCTAAATCTGGCTCTGAGTCCGAGGACTAACCCCTGATATTTTCATCCCATTCCCTGGGATCCAACAAAGATTTCACAGTGAGAGTATGAACTTGGGAAACTGAAACCTCACTTTTCCTCATCCTGTGCCTTTGTTTGTGAGCAATACACGCCACCAGCTGTTCTGCAGTGCATTGTTGCTTACAGCACTGCTCCGCTTGAGTGGTGATTAGTTTTTGTGAGATTGCCTTTGCATCTTGTAAAGCCTCAGCTTCCTTTTCCAGCTCTCTCACTTTGCTCTGGGGTGCTATAATTTTATGGCTGAGAGCTCTAAGACCAGTAGCTAATAGCAATCCCAATCTCCCTGCTAATTCACAAGAAGACTTTGACGTCACTTTCCATGCCAATCTGCACACGGCCACCTGAACCATCTGAGGGATAACCACCATCCTATCATGTCTCTCAGGCCACGCTTTTGATGGAGCCATTGTAGCTAGGAAGGCAGCCAGGGGTGTCCAGTGCTCAGTTCATCCCGGAATGCAGGGTGTCATCATCAGAGCCTCATCAGTCTCCAACTATTCTGTAAGCTCTAGGAAGGCAATACTGCTGTGAAATCTGAGAATAAACACCAGGAAATAAGAAACAAGCCTTGCTGCTCTCCATAAACATGAATTCCTGCAGCTCAGTGCATTGAACTGTGAAAGGATTCATTTAGGTTTCTCTCTTGTTGTCATCATCAGTAATACATTTTAAAAGACGTTGGAGTTCTGCTGATCTCCCTTAAGTCAGTTTGAAATTGCTATCATTTTTTCCTCCCGATATTTGAAGCTGAGACACTTCTCATTATAGTCATTATATTTATTTCTATTGGTAGCATCCTTTGGGTTTTGGTCAGTAAGGTAAATAACTAAACAGTATAGGTTCAGCCATCAGTATTTTATTTTCCTGCTTAATTATATTTTATAATGTTTCCCTTTCCTGACTTTCCCTCACTTTTAAATCTTTTCCTTCCAAGTCAGAGGTACACTTAATTTAACACCTTTCATTCCCTGAATTTCTCTAGTAGTTACCCTGTCCAATAAGACTGTGCTCTTCTTTCTCCACAGAGTTTCATGAAGACCATACGCTAGGCTTTAGTGCTTTGGCATCAGTTTAAAGAGCATGTCAGAGAAATGAGTGAAATGGGAGAGGTCAGTTTTCAGTGGCACTATTACAGTGTAATTCAAACTTTTCAAGACAGCTTTAATAAAGAGTAATTCACCGGAGCCTATCTGCAAACACAGCCTGAGCTTTGCCCTCAAAGGAAAATCAATCTAATTTCTACAGTAGATGGATCTGGAGGGCTCTTCAGCCTAATCTTGTCCTCTGCTGTTGGGAAATCTGGAGGAGAGTCACAGATGGAGAGAAATGGGGTGCTGCCCTTCTGTCTTGTACCAGTGGAACATCTTCCTTTTACGTGTGATGAACTTGGTAGTACCCACTGTGAACAGGAGTGAGAGTGTCTTGGGGCTATGCACTGGCTTCCATGCTCTTCTCCTCAAACAACAGTACTTGAACTTCTTCCTCTGCACGCTAAGGTTTTGAAAGCCTAAAATATCCTGCTGACAGACAACAGAATTGCACTGCAAAGCAGATTTTCAGATGTCCTTTCACAATGTTTTTTCATAGTATGCATGAACACCTGCTATTAGAAGAAATTGTGTGGGCGGCTCCGTCTGGAATGGGGCAGGCCAGCTCAGTTCAGCATGGTCTGCAGTGCTGATCCCCAGGTGCCAGCACTGCGGAGCCACAGAGCTATGGCCAGGTTTCAGTGCTGGCTAATTGCTCTCTGCTGAGAACTTTGTCTGCTGGAAGTTTTTGTGGAGCACCCCCTGCATTGAAACCAGAGGTGGTGGTTGAGCTCAAATAGCTACAGTTGCTGTAAAAATGTGACTCAACATTCACGTGCACATCAAGGCCTCTGGGCCGTGACCCTCCTTGCAATCCTGCTGGCAGGGAAAAGCCACGGTGTGACAGGACACATCATGCTGAAGGCAGCTGCAGACAGGGGAAGAAACACTGTGGTCTAGGAGTTTGCTTCTAGAAGAAAGCAGTTTGGAGAAGGAGCTTTTGACAAGCCTGGTAAAAGTGTATTGCCTTGGTTCCTGATCTTTTATTCTTCTCACTGCTTTATGCAGTCACAACACGAAAACATCAGCCAGGCAAGGCTCCCGAGACTGTTCCTCTTACAGAGTTTTGCTTTTCATTACTTATGTTTACATGACATGGCCATCCTGTGATGGGGAACAGAAATGCTGTTAAATCTTGCCAGGTCTGAGAATTTTGGTGGCGTCTCATCCTCTTGATTTAACGTTCAGTAGTTACTTTCAAGAGATTGAAAGTCAGGTCAGGTCTCTCCTCATGTAAATGCCTGGAGTTTTCCACAGATAAAATGAAACGCAGGCACAGCAGCAGAAACAGGACTGTAGAGTTGTCACTCATGAGAGGAGTTGACTTGAAAGCAATATTATGAGGGCAGGAACACTTCTGGCCTCATACTTTCTAGAAGAATAGAAGGGGGATTTAAAAAAATTCTCTTCTTGGTGTGTCATTCATTTGCTTGGGGCAGGATCTCTATTAAACAGTAAACATGAAATAATATATACATGATCCACAGGCATAAATTCATTCTGACTGTTCTCTCTGCTGGAAGGCAGAAGCAAGTTGGGGACTATTTCTGCTCTGAGGTTCCTGTTCACTTCTCCAACAGAGAAGCTACAGAAACAGGAACCTCACTTACACGGGATTGAAGCGGTAATTCAATGACAACCTTTTCTCCTGCCTTTCTAACATAGTGAAATTCTGTTGATTTATCACAATAAATAATTAGACTGCTTCAGTTCCTACCAACATGGTGATTACTTTGGAGAAATAACTAACTGAAATGATTTGTGGGAATATCTTACTCTCAGCAGCAGCAGTTCAGGAGCATCAAGGAGAGGGTACTGTGTTTGACAGCAGAAGAAACTCGATTTCAGGTGGGAGTCACACAGAAAGGATATTTTTCTTCAGACTTGCATGCTCCTATTGCACCTATGTGTGGGTAATAATAATTAATCTGCTGTCATTACCTACTACTTATCCACAGCTAGGTTAAGCTGGCCAAAAGACAATAACAGAAAAGAGCAGAGGAGAAAAATGCTATTGTCTGGAGTGACATTAGCTCATATGAAGACAAAGGTCTTAAATTTAAACTATGTGTGTTCAGAACCATATAGATTATGTGTAACTTTCCTGGCCTCAAAACACAAGCTCAAAATTTATTCCTTAGACTTAAAAACCCCAAAAAATAAAGAAAAAAAAAAAGGAAAAAAAAGCTTCCTCAGTTGGTGACTAAGTCAGATTTTACTATATACCTTAACTTTTCAGAAGTAGAAGCTTGGATATGTCTTTATTCTCCAGCCACAGCTCCTGACCTGCTTTACCTTGCTGCGTGCTGAAGCACTTTGATCTATTCTGCAGCACAATATAGGATCCAAGTGCCGACATAGCAAGAGATATATTAAGAAACTGCTAATTCTGTCTCAAGTTTAGCACTTCACAATTTTATATCCTATCTTGCATGATAAGTCATAAGTGATGGACCTGGGAATGAACAATGAGAACATTCCCCTTGTGACGTTAATGGTAAGCAGGGATTTAAATTCCAGTTCACATCCACAGCCCTTGCTTTTCTTCACCACAACACTTCGCTCAGCAATACTGGAAAGTGTTTGCGAACAACTTGGTTGCACTATCTGGAGACAAAACATGTTATGCAACATCCAACATTTCACAATGTTTTTTATTTTGCAAATTTGTTATTTTGACTTTGCAATGGCAAATAAATGATCTAGTCCTAGCAGGAAAGTACAGTGTTCTGCTTATCTGATGCCTAGAAATGGAATTAAAACATGCTAGAGTCAAAGCTGAGTTATGTGAGGCATGCAGCATCAAAAGGGGCCTCTCAAATACCTCTCCGAATAACTGTTAGATAGATACAGCAAAAGAGAGACAGAAAATCAATTTACTTTCGACTAACATGTTTTTTTAGTGTTATATAATGAAAGCACCATTCTGCAGTTCTCCATCAGGTAGACAGGACAGACTCTTGAAAAACTATACACTTAAAAAAGCTTGTCAGTGTGAAAGAATTCCAAGTTTCTCAGACACTTATCCACCATCTCCAGGCTCTCCTCCCAAAACTTTCCCTGCTATTTCCTCAGGTTTTCTGCTTGGTGAATCTTTCAAACTGAAAACTGCATAACAGCTTTGAAGTTACAAGTCATAAAATGCAATTATCTTTTAATAAACACATAAATTATAATAATCATAAAGGTATTTGAACAGTTTTTGTCTTGGTTTCCCTCATCAGAGATGATGAGTTGCAGGCACTGTGCACTGTGTGGCAGTGAGCTGCTTCCAGCACAAGCCCTCAGTACATGACGTGTTCCTGGGCATTTGCTTTTAAGAAAACACTTAGCTGATGTGTCAGAGCATTTGGAAGGACGAACACAGATCCAAACCTTCACAATTTAGGAGAAATTTTAATCAGCATTTGGATCCCTGTTTTACTGTGCATGCTCACTGAAATGAAAAATAAAAAAGCAAAAGCAGAAACATAGCACTTTCCCCACCTTCAGAGAGAGCAGTGGGAGCAGAGTTGAAGGCAGTGGTTCCTTTGATTCAGGAAGCTGTCAGACCCAAGCAGCCACCAAAGCAGTATACATGCTGTCAGCCCAAACCTTGGCAAAATCTCTAAGGTTTTGGGTTTCATTTTAGACTCGACATGTAGATTGTATCTGAAAAGATTCTCAACTCTTGGCCAATCTTTCAATGGAAACTGATAATCAACGAACTGATTTGTCATTGCACTTCGAAATTGATGTGCACTTGCATTTGATTTCTTTGTTTTTGACATTGAAACAGGTGAAGCCTAGTGGTTTTACCTGGATTTTATTCAGAGGTTCTGTGGGTTTTGAACCTGAAAGAAATGCAAAGCAGCAGTTGCATAAGCTTTTGTGAGAAGATTTACACCACTGGATATGACATAACACAACTGTTATGTAACAGGTTATATTTAGTGGAATTTTCTGGTACTTCAAATTCATAGTTTTCCTAAAAACAAGGATTTGTTAATATTCAAATAACTTTGAAGTAATTGCAGTTTGTAATAAGCCAAGGCATATGCCTAGTTTTGTCTTTCTTCAACAGAAATCTGGGATCTGGAAAGGACAAAAGCACACTATAATGGAATTAAAAACATCACACGCTACTGAAAGAAATATGTATCTAAAATATATCTATTCTATCTACTTACATAAAATGTGCTGATTGCCTTTAAATAAGAAAGCAGCAACAGACTGCCACTTATACCTTTCTTTAATGATGCATGCTGTACATTAAGAACTTATAAACCATAGCATAAAGTAAGAGACTTCAACCTTTGCTGGCTCATTAGTTTCTCTGTGTGCTTAGGATTCAGCAAGGATGTTCCCTCTCTGTGTTCTGAAATAGAGACTTGGCTGCAGCCGGGATCCCCAGGGCTGTGGAAGTGTGGGGACAGGAATTTCTTGTGGATGCTCCTGGGCCCAGTTTTGCTTTGTTAACAAGTAAGGATCTATTGAGAACAGGGTGTCTCTGAGACAGAGACACTCTCCAGCTGCAGGTTTGTTTGCATGACACTGCCCAGCATGACAGGATTCTCGTTCACTTGGCTTTCTAAGTACTTGTAGATAATAGCATTGCACCAAGTCATGCACTGATACACAGAATAGGCAAAGGTTTTGTACAGGCTGCCTACATAATGCTACTTATCTACCCTTCGAAAAAGACTCAACAGCTAAACTGAAATGAAAATTTGTAATCTTATTATTGATATTTTCCTTATTTCTTCTGAAATAATTCAAGCAAATTGTTTTGTAACTGTACTTTCTAAAGCTTATACCTTTGTCTGTTTCTGCATTTGCTCACAGAAGTTAGTTGCTCATAATGAGTCATATTCACTGATTGGCATGATTAAATTAGCTTTTTCTCTAAGACAGTTCTGATCAGTAGGTTTAATTAGTACCTGTGTTTATTGTAAAGATGTACTTTGATGCTACGTACCTGCTGTCCCATGCTATTACAGTGGCTTTAATAATGAAGACAATCCTGGCAGAAACCATCCTGTAAAAAGCAGCACCATGAGGCAACGAAACAACCAAGTGACCTTTCTTGATTCCAGCTAAAATCAACAATTTCCTAATGTGGCTAGCATCAATATATAACCCCTCTTCACTGAAGTTAATTTCCCTTTGATGTTACACATTACTTGCTTGATTAGCTTTTAATAACAGTACCAGCAACCATGATCACCTATCACTGTTTTGTCTTTTTTTTTAATCTAAATTAGACACTTCTGATTTTTATTTCATAAATAGCTTTGTTGCATTCCTGTCTGTTGCTATGCCAGAAACCAGAAAGATCACTAACTCATCAATAAAAATAGAAACAGCATAGCTGTTCAAATGTCTTAACAGCTACTGGTGGAACAGCCATCATTGCAACAAAGGCACTGAAGTAAGAGTCTCAAAAGAACTTGGATAAGCTGAAAAAAAATTTGTTTTATTCATCCTGATCATTCTATTAGAAAATGGTAAAGCTGCATGAAAAGGGAACACACTACTGAGAAGAAAATGTATCAGTCAATATTTGTAAGAAATAAGTAGGAAAAGGATTATTTTAAATAGCAAGGAAAAAAGAAAAAAAAAATAAACACAGAAGTAGGCCTGCAGAAGAAAAATGGTCTTCTATCCCCAGGAGGATTAATAATTGACATGTAGCAGCTTCTGAGGCAGCCACTAAGAAGATGGATGGATATGGTTATTCCCTGTCATATATTTACTAATGGAAAGTTCCCAGTATAAACATTAACGTAGTAAGAATTGTTTTATGCTCTTGAGATTTTTAGATCCATAAATATTTTTGGCAGCTTGGCTAAGGGGATATAATTCTTTGGCCTTTAATTTATTTCATACTTTTAAAGCATAGTTTTTTCATTTCCCACAGCAGCACACTGAAAGCACAGAGCCTGTTGCTTCTTGTCTGAGAACACTGGGCTGTCTCACTGCCTGCCTGAAGAAACACATCGTACAAAGATTTCCTGACACTACTTGCCCATGCATTGTAAGAGCAGGATTTCCTATAATATCCTTGATTTGAGGGGGCTCAGCACTCGTACTAAATATATGTCTGTATTTTTATAGTGTTGACATGTGGCATTTCAGCTTGTACACTAGATTTTTCTGTGTTGGTCGACAAACAGGTAAATACTATTCTTTAGTTGTTTCCTATTATAAACTATTATTTCTATTTTGTTTCTGTTATGCCATATTTCAACTGAAAAATCTGTTCTAAAAGTACAGAACAAATTGCTTGTAGCTTTCAGGCTGCTTTGGTGAAAACCCATGCTTCCAGGGGAAGCAAGAGTTTTTGCAAAATTCTGATCTCTTAGATATCCTCTTTCCTCATACGTGTATATTAACCAAAAAACCCTAGAAATAGTCTCCCTTTCATTAGTTAAAATTAATTCAGAAAGTATTTGATTATTTGTAAAATTAATATGGATCCTACTGAATGGGATACTTTTTTATGTCTCAACTCACCCCCTGCCGTCCAAAATGTGTGGAGCAGGTTTCAAAACTGTAGCTCAAATAGCACAATAGAAAAAAGAATGATCTAGCTTTCTAGCAAGAGCGATCTTATAAATCTATGGATAACAGCCTCTACTTTGTCTCCAAGTCTCAGATGTATAAATACAAACCACAAACCTTTAGTCTACAATCTTATTGTTTTCCTTCTACTCCTTTTACTGTGATTGTAAAATTATAAAAACCCAAGCAAGGCGTGCAAGGGCAAGCTGCACTCTGTTAAACTACATGTTTAAGAACACAAGATTAGCTCTTTTCCTTGGTGGTATCCATCTAGTCAAATATCTTGTGCTTGATGGGGGCCACTACAAGAGGCGCAAGAAGGAGAGACCCAACTCTTTCCCTTGGGGCACCCACAGCCTCCCAGTCTCTAGCAACTCATATTGTGATAATCTCACATGCTCGAGATGTCACCAGCACAAATGCCCATCTTCATTTTTTCCATTTGGCAAAAGACATTAGTTCCTTCAAACTCTCTTTGAAGCACAATTTCTTACTCATTGGATCACCCTCGTGTCTCTCTTCTGCATTATTTCTGATTGGACCCGCAGGAGAAGACACATTAATGTTTTCTGAGCTGCGGGGAGTTAAGATGCAAAAATCTCTAGTATTTTAGTAAAATCGCATGTGCAATGTTTTCTTCTGTTGAACTAAACGTGTTCTCTTACATGGCTTAGGGTTTGCACAACTGGGTTCACAAAGCATGAGTATTCTGAAGATAAGATTGTCAAGTTTATTGTCTGAACAAGAAAGAGGATCAGATTAAGCTGTGAATAATTTATAGGCTTACAAACATCAGAATATAGATTAGGTCAAGACTTTTTTCCTCTCCTTGCATCTAAGAAAACATTGATACATTCAGTAAGGGGTTATTACTCTGGTGCTGATCCAATAGTTTCTTTCCCCCTTCTTTCACTCTTCAGCCCAGTGTTCCCAAAACAGACACTGCTGAGGGAAGTTCATACCCTGGAAGTTCAGTGTTTCATGTTTGGCCAAAGCAAAGTTAGGCTATTACAGTAAAACGTCAAGATAATTTTGCTTTTCAATGATCTAACTTAATTGGACACAGGGCTTCAGACAGGAACCAACTTCAAAGCTGGTAAGAAAAGTAATCTCAGCACAACAGTGCTGTTGACATATTTTTGCTTTCAAATACTTTTCATGAATGTATTAATGATGATTTAAAAGTTTATAGAGATTTGCTGTAATTACTGACTGAAAGCATGGAAGTAATGGCAAACCTGCGAACATAGGAAAGTCAAGTTGGCCTCCAGCAATTGGTAACTATATTGCAAAACTGGGAAAATATGGGCAAAAAAATACTCGATTTCAATTTTGTGCATTTTACTGCTTTCAATTGTTTGCACTGTTGTTGCATTAAACTAGTAAGTTATGTACATGGTGCTTGGCTACTACTGAGGTGAATGTGTGCCTGACTGAGAGGTTTTGTGGTTGGAAATAATCCTTCTTAATAGATCAAGCTTTTTAATTTTTTTTGCTTGAATTTCAATCAGGCACTGAAGTCATGGCATATTCAAATAATCTTTTTTTTCCAGTTCTGGGTTAGGTTTCCTTTGGTTTGGTTCTTTCTACTGAAGAAGGAAATAAAAAATTGCGATGAAAAAATATCAGACACCTGTAAACCAAGGAATTTTCAATTTTCACCTGTCCTCCACACTTTTTTGTTCTTTTAATAAGGTATTTAGCATGTTTTTAAAAAAAAAATATATATATATATCAATCTGGGACTGCAGCTCAATTTCTTTAAATGGTTCAAATAAAAATATTTTATTATTTTCTTCATTGCCTCTTAGTGCTGGCTTGGACTCCCACATAGACCTTCCCTTCTACTTCTGGCAATATGTACAGAACATGTGGCATTTGGTCACATTAATGGCTGGGAAAACTCTCAACCCTTGCTTTTTTGGAAATTTTTTAGGGAAAAAAAGGCACTAGTAAAACCTCCTTTGTTAAGCCTCAAGTCAGTATTTCTTCTGCTATAGGTACACTTCTAGGAGGAAAATTTTATTTCTTTGATTTCCCTCCTAACTAGAGCATTGTTTGTGATCTAATATCCACTATCCACTGTATTACCTTTCCCATGTGTAAAATTCTTGCAGAGTGATAATCCGTTTCATTTCCTGCTTTTTAATGAATGGATTTTATATAACTGTTCATTAGTGTAATTGTTGTTGATTTTTATTTTTCACTTCATTATTTCGCCAACAAAACTTTTGCCAGTGCTACTTTGTTAGCAAAACAGAGTAAATTAATCTCAGCATCTGGGAAAACTGTTTGTAGGTGAGCATAAATAAGGTGTATGGCACTCCTTGCGTTAGAGTTCTTGCTTATGCTCACCCACAAACCAAGCTCAGGATGCCTGAGGATACATTTAGGGGATATTTAGCTGACATTTAGAGACATCAAGCTCTTTAATTTCTACAAGACACCTCTTTGCCAAGACAGTCTAGCAGTGTTCTCTGATAATGCGATAGAAAAGGACTGAGAGGAGGAAAGCTCTGTTTTGCCACTAACAAGTTTCAGCAACTATCAGCTTAAATGAGAGCTGAATTACTCCAATGCTAACAACTTCAGTTACTCATTCCTTCCTAATTGATAGCCTTAGCAATAGCTTGAAAACTAGAAATAATTTGAGCATCAAGCGAGTACCATAAAGAAGCACTCTGTCTCCCTCAAGGCTTGTTATGATTTTCCCACTTGTTTTTGATTTACATATCAGTCACAGAGATGCTGCTGCTGATCTCCTGAGCAACTTCTATGCAACTTCAGGAGAGTAGAAAATGGATGGTAGGGCTGAAATAAAGGCATGCACTTCAAAGCCTGAATGTGAATAGCTGGGAGACCAATAAGATGAGAATGTATAATAATCACTCTACGTTAAGAGATGCTTAAGCTTCTGTGACATATTTATTGTGCAGTTTGAATCTCTAGAATGAGCGTCTCATGGAGATGTCAAACCAGCAGCAGAAGCTCTATTAGAAGCTGTGGCTGTTTACTCTCTGTCAATAAAGGCGAGTCACAAATACCATGAATTTTACATTGTTGCTCTTTTTAGTCTGTAGTAGGGGATTTAAGAGTTTATAAATGGAATCTATTTATGCATTTCTAGCAAGGCTATTACAATGGAAAGCAGCAATAGAGTTCTATTTCCTGCTTTATTTCTAGATTTTCTCTATTTTTCTCTCTATTAATTTCAATTTCCACTGACTTAGTCACTTGTTATTTATTCTGTGTCAGTGTCATTTACACATGCGATGCTGTATCTTGACTTGGGTATTAGATGGCATCTGAACACATGCCAAACCTCTTCCACTGCCTCAAAAACCACAATTATTTAAAGCAAAG
Organism: Eulacestoma nigropectus; assembly: GCA_013397775.1. Lineage (NCBI taxonomy): Eukaryota > Metazoa > Chordata > Aves > Passeriformes > Eulacestoma > Eulacestoma nigropectus. The sequence continues at coordinate 316,881 of VZTE01004632.1, read as the reverse complement.
TTAACTTTTACCAGAATAAGATAGGTATTAAAAACCAGAATAGATTAATTTCTAAAATTTCCTTGGGCACTTTGTCAATCAGGATTTCCTTCAAAATAGGATGAGTAATTTAAAAGAACTTCCAGCTATTACAAGGGTATGGTTAACCCTATTCATGCTGACCACTGAGTAAAACATTGCATTTTAAGTTTGAAGGCTGGTATTGGACAGAAGACTATCACAAAGGCAGGGTACAGAAAAAACACTTTGTATTATGCAAACTTTATAGAATGTCATTATTACTGGTTTCTTCTCTTTAAGACTGCATAAAGGGTAGCAGGGAAATTTTTAAAGAATGAAATACTGGAATAATCATCTTTGCCAACGCAATTCTATGGGAGGGACTGGAGAGATGCTACATGAGGACTGTAGGGGTGGTGATGGAGATGGAGCAGAGGAGGTGTGGAGAGAAGGAATGGGTTTGAGTAGATGGAAAGAGATCACTAGTGACCTTAGCGTTATGAGAGTGGGACTGGAAGGGGTCAGTGGAGATTTTAGCTTCCTGGAGAAAGAGAATGACAGTAAGTAAGGGTCAGTGAAGTTTGAAGAGCTCTGAGTGGATGAAGGCAAGGTGGCAGGGAACTGTGGAAGCTTGGCAGGACAGGAAGACCTCACTGCCACTTTTTTTCTCCCCTCCTCACCCATGTATTTCACCACTCCTCTTATCGGAATCCCTTTCTAATCTTCCTCTTCCCTAGACTCAGAAGCCACACTCCCCACTCATCCCCATATCAGATCTTGTCCTCAGACAGCCACCCTCCAGGCCTGCAAGATGCAAGGGCCCTGCTGCTTCCCTGCATCTGGGCCCTCCTTGATCTGCTGCACCCTCTGGGCTGGAGGGAAGGGATGGAGCAGGGCTGGTCTGCCAGATGGAGACAGGAGAATGTCTTTCTGCTGCTGCCATCCCCAGAGAAAAAGCTGTGACAGTGACATTTCTGCAGGGAAGAGCTAGTCCTGGTGCAGTTGCTGCTGCCCCACTCTTTGGCCCCTGCTTTAGCAGCAGCATCCAAAGAGCACGAGAGCTTTGCAAGCAGGAGGTGGGGATTGGCATAGGCAAAGAGCAGTCTGTCACTGAATCCAACAATTCATGATCCATTAATGTCCACAGAAATCAGTGGGAGTTACTCTAAATGTAGGGTAAGTATAACAATGAGAATACAAAACCCTGTCAATCCTAAATTATTTTTCTCTGCATGGTACCTGTGCTTAATGGGTTGAATATAATTAACAATTCTTGGGTATCTTCTACAATTTTATTTCCTGTACAGGAATGCCCAACCCAAAGAGACTTTTTGATGTTACTAAACTCCACTTTTCTGCTCCGTGTTAAAAGCTCTCTGCTCAAGCAAGGTCATTTCTGGCTGTGGAAAAACCTCACACTTCAGCATGGTTCAAAGAACTCATTGTGGCCCAGACTTAGGTATTCAGATGCTTACAGATGGAAACTGGCACATAAGACATCAAAGCCCCAAACTCCCACTGATTCACTGATACATTTTTAAAAACCTCCAGATCAAAAAGACTAAATCCACCAAGGAACCTAGATCCTACTTGCAAATTAATATGTGTACTTTCAAAATTAAATTGCTATTAGAAATTTCAGAAATTCTAAGTAACTGCTTCCTTACCCCCAAGGTGCTTAAATTCTCCTGATTTGCATCCATAACAGCCCCTCCACGCCTCTTTCTGTCTGGCATTCACAAAACTCTGGGCGTGCCAAGGAGATCCAGACGTATTTACCAACTAAATATCCAAAATATCTCTTAGGTCAGTTGTTCTCAGACTGCACATTACTCAGGCAAAAGAGAAGGGAAGTGCACCTTCCACAACAGCACTCTCCTGGTGAACCAGTCCCTGTGGCACATGGGACACAACTGTGCAGCCCCTTCCCCTGCAGAACTGGAACAGGTGCTGAAGCTGCATTCCTCTTCACTCAAGTGAATACACAAACAGTGTTCTCCAGTCCGTGGCATTCTTTGGCTCCTTGGTGATGCTGGGAAGTCAACTGTCTGTCACGACAATTTATTCCTGATTTTTGGTTGACTTGGTGCCTCCTGGGATTTTCTTCTGGGTGCACAGTGTGGTTCCTGCAGGTCACTGCTCTGTTTAAAGATTAGGTTTTGCAGTGCACATTACTGAGTTTTCCAAATCCCTTTCAGGCATTTTCCCAAGTGGCTGACTTTAGCACTTTGGCTTCCTTAACTCCCATCTGGAAAGTTTCTCAGGCTAACTTCTCTCAGGCCCACTTCTTGTGGGTATGCCTGGCCCTCTCCTGATTACCAGGGTTATCTGACAATCCTGACACAGAGACACCAGAAGCCACTTGCTTCTTTCTCCTAACCCCTTCCAAAGGGTGAGACATATAGTGTGAGAAACAGGGCTTTGTAAAAACCCTCAGCATCTTGCCGAGGTAGGATTTAGAGTTTTCTCTTCAGTACCTGTGGGATTTGTCTATGGCCTGTGGGAACTGATAAGCATTTTTACTGCTGCAGCTGTGTCCAGCAGGGACGGTAAGTGAAGGCATTCTGCTCCCTAAGCTCATAGCCCAGCCAGTCAATAATGTAAGCTGAAATCAATGGCCCAGGTCATGAACAGAGCACACAACCTGCCAGCCTTTCAAGTGTCTCTGTTGCAGGAGCAATAACCTCTGCAGAGAGAAAGGATGGGCAGGATAACCTTTCAAACTGCTCTAACACACATTTGGAAAGCCTATAAATCTGAATCCCTAAACACAAATTCTTTGCCATAAAGAATAACTGCAAGTGCCTGACAGAGGGTTATTTTCTGTAGTGCAGACTGCCAAGGGCAGACAGATCACTCAGTCTTTAAAGAGGGACAGTCAAACCTTTCGACCTGTGGCTCAGTGCAGTTTCCTTGAAAAGAAACTGACTGTGGTCACTGTTAGGAGCACTGAATGTGATAAAAATGCTCTCCTCAGGCAGCCATTCAGTGCCATGTTCCAGAGGCTGGGCGCATATTTCCTTTAAGGCAACAAACCCACAGCTGTCACTTCTCTCATCTTCACTCTTTTGGGTCAGAACAACCAAGCCTCTGGCTCTGTAGTTGGATGAATGGCTTTTTGTTGCTCTGGTCAAGACATAAGCCTGATTTCTGTCTAGATGAGGAATTCTGCTTTGGAAACATTTTCAGAGCAAAATGGGTTAATTGAGCTATCTAACTGCATTTGACCGCATGAAATCTGAGTTTTTGTATCAACTAGAAATTTTTTGTTCTCTAGGTGTGATGCCTATATAGGTGGACCTGTATTTATAAAAATACATTGTGAAATTCTGATATTATATCCCTCAAAGTAGTTTAACATCTCTTACTGGGGTGTAGAGGTCCTCTGAAAGCATTGAGGTCCTCTGAAAGCAATGATCAGTGACACATTAAGTTGTAGTCCCTACTGTTATAGGCCTGCAATAAAAGCGTGTACATTTTGCAGGATCTCCAAGAACTTTAATTTCCTTTGGGATTAGGCCTAAACAAACTGTTCTTTAATGTGCTTCACACAATCTACTACAATATCAAGATTTTTACTTTAGTGCCTGTTCAATAAATTAGAAATATCAGTGTTTCAAAGTTTGCTTCCTAGCTATACAGTGCTTAAAAAAGTGTGGACTTGAATGGTGACTTGAAAAAACACACCCCTGTATAAAGAGTAATAGAGGAGAGGTTATTATTCAAGCAACAGTTCTATTATTTTTCTGGTACAGTGTACTTTTCATACCCAAGTGCACACAGAATAAATACACTGTGATTCTGTATGTAACAAACTCTTTCTGCTAGATGTTTAGGAAATCTGGGTTCATTTATGTTGTTTGCATTTAATTTTATTTATAATTAATTCTACTGTCAGACAAATTTCATTCTTGATTTCCCCCGAAATCACTTGTTTCTTTTGGGGTTTTATCACATCTTTGTGCAATCTTGTTTTTAAAAGGGCACCACTGTTTCCTGACTTGTCTTTCCTGGTATAAAAAGCATTTTTGTGATGAAAGAACTAATAAATGAATTGCATGACACAGTTTAACCAGGGGCACTCCACCTTCAATATAGATTAGTATGGAGGCAATTACAATGTTACTCTTAACAGTGATAATTTATTTGATTTGATTTTTTCTTGTGCAAAAATCAACTAAGCTATTTTCATTTTCCTGAGATTAATTTTGATCTTGGTTTGAACCACTCTTCTCAGACAACACGAAGTGCAATAAACACTTCTGATAAGTTGCCCAGTCTGGGGGAATTGCTTCTGTCTCCATTTTTGTTATATAGATGTTGATCACCTCCACATAACAAAGAAGTATAAAGTACTTCTTCGCCAAATATCCCTGTTTATAAAAGACTTAAAAATGGCCTTGTTGAGTCCGTAAGGGCAAGCTTAACCTCCAATTAACATAATGTTTCCCAAAGGCTGAAATGACAAGAACAAACAAAACAAAGAAATCTAATCCCCCCTATTTTGCTGCTGGTAGCTTGAGCTGAGCATGAGTCTGAGCCTGTTTCAAATGTCCATGTTCATAGACATTTTTTGAGGAGGGATGAGATGCAAGTCTGGGGCAGGCCTCCTACTGTAAATGAAGAGAACATCTGCTACCAGTATTTTCCTCAGTGTCTGTCTCCGTTAGTAGCCATCACCACTGTTGAAACAAACTACAGTTACTGCTGTCTTCAAAGGAAAGAGGGCAACTGGGGGGATGACCTTTGGAAGGGAAAAGCTGTACAACAGGGGGAAAGGTGTTATCTTGAAGCTGTGGCTTACAAGTGCTCAGTGTCCAGGAATAAAGTAGACTTCCCCTCGACTGGTAGCCTGAGGAGCAGTCAGGAGTCCTTCAAAGGAGGACCAGTGCACTGCACAGCAGTTTATTTCACAGCTGATGCCAAAGTTATCCTGAAAGAAGAATCTGGGATATAGTCCAGCTGAATGGTTAATGCCTCTCAAACTGCAGATGGGAGAACTGCCCAGAAGCAGCTGAGCGTAGCAGTAGTAGATTGGCAGCTTTCCTGAGGTATCAAATAAGGACCATTCCACGCTCATTTGTGCAAGGTAGATAACTTCTTTTGGAGTCCTGTTCAGGTTGCAAACATAGAGGGGTCTTGAATCAGAAGAGCACCTGAACATAAAAGATTAAGGTAATTTTTAGTCAAGACAGTGTTTCCTGTGTTCTAAGTAGACACCAAACAGGTCTGCTTTCTTCAACTAGATTAAGTCTATGATGCACAGTATTGCCAATCCCATCTTCAAAATTCATACAATTGGAAAAACATCATAGTCTTTTAAAAGTCACAAGACTTTAAGCCTTGCGTTTTTTATTTACTTACTATTTTATTCTTTAGGCTACATTTCTGAAGCAGCTTCAAACCTTTCCTGAGATCAGAAGGACTCAGAATGTACTCAGAAATGAATATTCCTTTGCAATGCCTTGCTGCTAGCATTTGAGACTTGAAGAGAAAGCATTAACAGTTGTGATACTTGCAATAACATTACAAGAATTGGCAAAGCTGCCTCTGCCTCTGTCTAAATTTCAGCTTTCCCTATTTTAAGTTTTTCAGCCTAAAAGCAAAAAGAATTGGAAAAAAAAAGACATAACCATTTCACTGGTGTGAATGTGTTCAATCTATGTTTTAGATCTCGCTTCTGAACACTCTCAGCAACCACAGCTGGCTTGGCTAATGGTACTTTATAACAGAACTACTTATTCCCCTTCCCAAAGAAGAATTAGATCTATCTTCTCTTTCTTTTTCCAAGACACACAGAGTGTCTTACCTTATAAGAGAAGTAGATCATCTGAAAACAGGTACATCATGTCATGACTCGTGTAAAAAAAACCTCTGCTGTTTGAAGAGGCCTGTATATTCCATCAGTCATCTGAAGTTAAAGCAAGAATGATAAAAGACAGTTGCAGTAGAGGAGAAGACAAAAAAAAAAAAAAATCAACAAAGGAAAGAACACAAGGTTGACGGTATAATGGATATATATATTGACAGACTTAGAAAATTTGGGCTCAGGATTCACACAGAGAGAAAAGGAGGGAGAAGCCATCTGATTGTAAGAATAATCGTTTTATTGGTCTTTCCTTAGGATTCAAGCTGTGATTTCCACTCTGGACTGAATCAAGATTAGATAGGGAACAGAGAGATGTAAGAAACTTGCTGATGTCTTGTGTGACCTACTGGGTTTATGAGTAGGTGCAGCCCAAGAGCCAGCCACCTCCCTTGTGTAGTGTTGCCAAGGATGTAAAAGCACATGCTCTTGGCAGCTTCCTAAGGCACTCTGCCAGTACTGATGGGGATATAAAAGCTGGAGAAAGCTCAGAAAGTGTGTGAGGGGGAGGTGTCCCCCAGTTGACTTCAGTGAGCTAACTCAGGTCTCTGCAATGAGGGCTTAAAGGGATGCAGCCAGCGCTATGGATACTGTCAGTCATACCCGAGAATCTGAAGGTTAGTGAGCCTTCAAAGGTGACTTAAATACCGGATGTTGTTGAATTTCCCCTGGGGGATAGCAAAATGGGTATCTCTCAATGCTGATCCCAGCAGTATCTGTAAGCAAAGAATGTGAGGGATAAACATTTTGGCTTCTACAGCACCAGAGGTGCTACTATTCTGCCTCTGGATTTGCTCCTGGACAGCTTTACTCTCATGTTTCATGGCAATGACATGATTTGTTTGGAATTGTGACAGAGGAAGATTTATGGTTATATTTCCGGAACATCCAGTGCAGAAAAAACACTGAAAGCAGATCGGAGGAGTTGAGCTGTGCATCTCAGCAGCCTTTAGTCTGTCCCTCGTGAAACTGAAAACAGGCACAGGGAACAGCTGCAGTTGCTCCAGTTGAATTCACTGTGAGATGCAGGGAGTGCTGTGGGAGAGGGGAGAGGTCTTCACCCTGGTTTTAGAGAATACTGGCTCTCACATTGTCAGCAATGCATTATAAGAACCCATCAAACAAGAAAACAAAAAAGTTCATACCTTGAGTGATTGTTCCTCAACAATCTCCAGCTCATTTAATCCCAGATTTCAACTAACAAGTCCTAATGTCCCCTCTAAACACCTACTAAATTTCCCAGTGCTGGAAATATGCAGCAGATTTTTGAGCACATTTAAACAGAAACAAATTCCTATCCTTAATTACAGCAAATTTTTTTGGTTTTTTCTCCTGTGTGTGGCTACAACCGACCAAGTTAAGGCTGCTGCAAGCAACAGAAGATTAAACTTAAAAGCAGTAAAAATGATAATAACTGATAATAACTGATTTTGGTCCTTACTCTTGCTGTTATATGTAGGGACATACAGAATGTAAATTACATGCAGAGCAAATTGTCATCCATTAATTCAAATGCCAGTTAATTAGTCTGTGAGATTTTTCCCCCTCTGATTAGCTATTTGTTCTCCTACTTACCAAGGGTAAAAAAAAAAAGAATAAAAAATAAACCCCTCCCCTATTTCAACCTTTTTCTCAAATACAGCACATTTCCAGGGGATGTGATTTGCCTGTCTTCTCTCGGCATTGTGATACAGTAAAGTGGTATCAAAACTGCAACTGATAATTGCCTCAAGAGGTTATGATAACTGATGAATATAAATAAGTCTTTAAACCTGGCTGGGAACAGTTAGCATCATAGAAAATAAATATTTTTTCAGTATTTTCTCCAACACAAAACCACCCTCTGGTGAGGGGGTGTGGAGAGCTTTTTGGCATTTTCAGCCTTTTCTGTGAGCTGGGAGAAGGAATGGCAAGAAATGGGTAAAAGTGAAGAAACACTCTGCTGTGTGGGGTATTTGGAACAAGGTGGACAGGGAAAGATAAAAAGGTGCAGCAGAAAAGGCTGAGTGAGGAGAAGGCAGTGTTTGATACTTATGGAAACTTAAAAGTGAGAGGGAATCTCTGCTGGAGGGGATGAGTTTGCAGAGGGGGTTATACAGTCTCCAGGACTTTTGGTTTTTCTTTATTTAGGCCCAGCTCAATACCTTTATTTGAGCAACTCCTCATTCCTGAGAAAAATTGTTTACTCACCATGCAAAGTACAACAGTAACACCATCAGAAAACCTGGGAAAAATATTCAACTGTAGAAACTGGACTCTGATCCAGAAATTTTAATGACTGTAGCAGAACAAAGCCCTAAAAATATGTTCATTAAAAACAATTATTTTTGTGCCTGCCTAATTCATTCTCTTCAATCAACACACTTCTTATTTGACTGAATTTACATAATTTTTAAGTTCTATACATTTATACAAAAGATCCATAGCTATTTAAGAACATTTGTTCACCTCCTTTCATTTTTGCAAAAACCCCATATTTTCCTTAATTCTCCTTAAAAAGAATGCCATGGTCAAAACTACAAAAAAATATCCCTGCCACTGATAATTACCACACAGTTGTTCCAGCTGACAAATTCTGCACCATTGATTGCCTGCTGAGATGCAATCAAAATTAAATGGGTGGAAATAACTCTCTAGTGGCAGGTTTAAGCTCTAGCAAAGGAGCACAGGGTCTTATTTTCATGACAACATAGAAAATTGCCTTCTGGGTCAAGCTAATAATCCATTCTGTCTCCAGCAGTGGCAATAGGAAATGTTGTTTGGAGACAACTCATGATCCTGTCTCTCTGCCATCCGTCCCCCATATTCCTCCACTATCCTCCACCACACCAAAGATGCCACTGAGTATGTTCCTACTTCTTCATTTTAGTGCCCCTTTATGGACCTGCTGCTGTGGAATTTGTCTGCTTTCTCCTTTTTTGACTTGCTGGTTTTGGTGGACCTCCAACAGTCTTCTGTGACAGCAGATTTCAGAAGGGGGAGCAGGTAGTGCTATTCAAAATAGGATTTTCTTTTGCAGGTTTTAAACTCCTCTCCAACAGTTTCAGTGAGTGCCCAGAGGACACCACAGGACTTGGGAAATAACAGTTCTGTATTTGCTTTACACACTGCCTCCATGATTTTATAAACCTTAACCGTATCCCACTCAGCCTGGGGGAGGAATAAGATCATAAAAAGTCCCAGCCTTCTCTGATTCCCTGTAAAGGCTGCTGCTCCATCCCTTTAATAATCTTAGTTCCTTTTCCCTGCCTTATCTTGAATTTCTCTATGTCCTTCTTAAAACATGTAAATAGGATTGTACAGAATGTTCAAGATGTGAATGCACCAAGATTTTATATTTTCTGGTTTGCTCTCACCATATTTTCTGAGAACACCCGTAATTTCGTTGGCATTTTTGGCTGCTATTGCATGTTGAGCAGACGAATTCAGAGACCCTCAGGCCTCTCTTCTGAGCTCCAGCTTTCAGTTCAGCACTGTGTAAGCATGGCTTAGATTATTCTCCCTAGATGCACTGTATATCTAGACAGGAACTCATCTGCCACTCCTTTCTGCACTCACTCAGCTGTGTATCATCTCTCTAGAGCTCACTTCTATGTGTGACTGTGTCGTCTGACTCCCTGCAGGAGTTCAGTATCCTCTGTGAACTGAGACTTTCCTGTATCCCTTCCTTCTGCAGGTCATTGATGAAGATCTTAAATAAGATTAATACCCCAACATACTCCACTGCTTACTCTTTATCCTGGAAAGTGACAAAGACTCTGTAGGCAGCTTTCAAATCATATAAGCACCAGTCCTACATCAACTTCATTTCTTTAGTAGCTTTCTGCCAGGCATCTTATCATGGGTTTGTTGAAAATCCAAACAAAATATATTTTTGATATATACAAGGTAACTTGTAGAACTTCAGAAAGCTTCAAAGCAGGATTTCCCTTTACAGGATTTACTTAGTGCAGTGAAAGCCACCACTAGTATACAGAAATGGTATTAAAACCTGCACTAATCCAAGTATTGGCTGCCAGAAGCTGTTTCTGAGCAGCGAGAAGATGAGAGGGGTGGCTTCTTTTTATATTGACTTGATCCTTTGAATGTCTACCTAGGGTGGAAAAGCTTAGACCAAAACTGCCTGAGGGAAGAGATGCTACAAAATTCACAATAAATTAAAACAGATCTGCTTTGGATAGACCAAAACAAAGTCGAGTGCCTGCAGGAGCCTTCTCAATGTGGAAACCTTCTCTGCTACAGGCTCCAGGCTAGCTAGTAAAGAGCTCCAATTTTCAACAACAGCCACAAATCAATGTCGTCGTTTCCAAAAGAGCAGATAAGTTTGGAGTGGATAACTCTGTCCCCTGACCCTGAATATCTAAAAAACAGAAGACTTAAATGCTTCCCCTGCAGAGCTTCTGGGCTGGCCCCTCTGGAGCTATTTTTGCAATCCCAGATCCTCATACACTTAGTTTCACGGGTCCCTTTTTGACTAGTTTTCTGCAGAAGAAGAGGCCGTTCATGAAAAGCAGACAGCACAGAAGCTGTGGGCTGTCAGCCACAAAGGGGAGTCTGGATCTTGACACTTTTCCCTCAGACTCAGTGCCTTTTCTGAGCTGTGACGCTTGCAGTGAAGTACTGCTTAACACCAAAGTCAAGTTCTCTTTCCTTAAAACAAACGTGGGTAGCAGAATCCAAGCCCTAAATTTAAATTGGCCTTTTTTACATCACCATCCCAATACTTTCTAAATTACAACACATGTATATGGTATAAACTTTTGGGTAAAAAATGTGGATTGGTTTTGGAATCAATTAATAGCTCACCAATGTAGGACTGGCAGATTCACTTGTACAACATTAGAAGCTGTTACTCAAGCAGAATTAAACTCACCTGGGATTAGAAAAATAGTAATAACCTAGAGACTGCTGCATAATCACATAAGCCTGATTTTTAACTATACAACTTTTTTTCCCCTTCATAAACCTTGGTATTATTTATTAATTTCCTGATACATTAAAGTTTTACTAATACGAAGCCTCTTCAGTATAAATGGATATCTTTAACAGAAAGATTATTGTTTTATTTATATCCATAAATTGATGATTGTATTTGACATGGGAATTATTTTTAAAAAAGTCTAATATTATAGTACACTCTACTTCTGCATTCATATTTATAAATGAGTGATATAGCATTACTGCACTTTTCCACTGAGTTTAACAGAAAAAAGTCAGAGAACTGAGTGTGTCATTTATATTCTTTTTTAACTAGGAACATTCTTTCTCTTTCATTGTGTAAAAGTTCACAAAGAAGCCTAAATAAAAGGGGAGCATTTCTCACTAGCAAATATTAGTACTTTAAAATGATATTGCAATAGTAAAACTATCGTAGGTTTCCTTAAGAGTCAAACTAAATTGTACATCTCCAGGTAAAGGTGGTATTGGAGATGCATGTGCCTGCTGCATTTGGTAACAAGGTGAGAGGTGATGGCTTGTGGGTGCTGTGAGCCACTGCTGTAGCAAGGGGTTGAAACCTTGAATTACTTTGTCTAAAGAGAAGTTTTAGCGTGGTGAAGCCCTTCTGTTTTCAAGCTCATGGATTTACTGCCTTGTATTGTAAAGTATCTGTGCAAAAGAATATTTGATATGCAGGTTTCTTCACAAAAATAACGTGTTTTCAGTGCAATGAAGGTAAAGAGGAGATATATGTATGTACAAGCTAAGAAATGTCAGAATTTCTACAAGGAGCAGGTTCGTGGTTGGTCATGCTAATACTTAGGCACATGGCATAAGATACAATGTTATGGAGAAAAAATTTTGTTCAATGCTTCTGCCTGTTGTCTCTGAAAGGCAAATCAGTTAAACTATTGGCTTTTTCACTGGTATAGTTTCTTTAAAATGTCATAAGGTGGTAGAAAATATATCAAAATTTACACAGGAATTCATCGTAATTCCTCTGTTAATTATATTCACTACTTTCCCACTATGTAGGCCAGATACATTTGCACTGTAAAGAACAGAACTGTAGCATTAAAATCATACAAAACTACTTGGTAATTAATCTTTGCTGAGGGGAGAAATGAGGTGATAAAGAAGCAATGGGCTAAATTTTGCTCTCAAATTTGGTAGAGAGACAGAAGTAAAGACACAGATAAAGAAGATAGCTCTTCTCACACACAGATGTTAACAGCATTTTCTTCTATTTTGGTGGTGAACAAAAGTTGATATTAGGAGAGACAAGAGTGCATCCGATACTCTCAGGAGGAGAGGTTAATAGCAAAAAAAGCTATGTACAGATGTTTGTTGGTGAGACCATGCTGGGAGGAAGGTTATAGGAATAAAAGAAGACAGAAATGTATGGGAGTGTCCTGTATTCTGACTGGCAGGAATAAATGCTGGAGGAAAGCCAGAATCACAGGGAAGACTTCAGAATAGAGGGGGAGGATGAATTGGTGAGCTCTACAAACTAGATGTTTTTGTACATAACAGAGAAGCCAGGGTAAGACAGATTGTGTGCAGATACACAGAACAGGGTGGTCCCTAGTCACTCAACAAAACTCTGCTGCAGAATCTATAGAGAAATCTGCTTTTCCTGGTCTTCACTGGAATCTATTGATAGGAAGGTGTGATATTAATTTCATGTAATGGCAGATCCATCTAAACCTGCCACCATGTACACTGTGGTGACTGTTGTGAATGTGTAGTGCACTGTGTGAATGTGTAAGATTGCCAGTATGACAAAAACTTTTATGGGCATCAATATGGATTTACAGATGAAAACAATTGTTTTTTGGGGTTTTTTTCTTTCTGTTTTTGGCAATCTAGGTCTTGCCATATAGGAATTTTTGCTGGTAACACAGTAAAGGATATTTAGGAGAAAGGGAGTCTGTATCTGGAACTTGTCTGGGAGAGCTATTTTGGACAGTTTCTGCATACAGACAAGGCCACCCCTCCCCCCC
>VZTE01004632.1:180561-296568 GCA_013397775.1 Eulacestoma nigropectus | reverse complement strand
ACCCGAGCCGGGCAGGGGAACCGGGCAGCCGCCCCACTGCGGAGCGAGGGGCTCCGTTCCCTGCCCTGCCCCGCCCCGCCCCACCCTGCCCTGGCACATCGGCTCCTGGGGCAGCAGCCGGCCGTGCCTCGCTCGCCTGCCCGGGGCGAGAGGAAGGTAAGACCGGGAAGGGGGGACGGAGCGGCGCTCCCGGCACGGTGCGGCGGCGGGATCCCCTCAGCACCCGGGCACGGATGTCTGCCCCCGGGATGGGTGTCTCTCCCCGGGCACGGGTGTCTGCCCCCGGGATGGGTGTCTCTCCCCGGGCACGGGTGTCTCCTCCCGGGATGGTTGTCCCTCCCCGGGAACGGGGGTCTCCTCCCGGGATGGTTGTCCCTCCCCGGGAACAGGGGTCTCCTCCCGGGATGGGTGTCCCTCCCCAGGATCGGGGTTCTCCTCCCGGGAGGGGTGTCTCCCCCCGGAACGGCTCCGGGGGGCGGGAGGGCAGCGGCGCCGCATCCCAGAGGCGCGTTTGCTGCCTCCTTCGCCTCCGGCAACCCCAGCCCCTTCCCCAGCGCGGGCACTGCGGTCCTGATGGGAATGCTGCTTGCTAATGTAATCACGTATTCCGCCCTTTTTGCTTACTTGCTCTCAGAACCGATGTAAATCCTCTCTGGGCCTTTTTCTGCCGAAAGTTAGACGCAATTTGATGCCTGACCGTGAGGGTCTGACTGCTGGGGGGAAAAGAAACTGGAAAAAAGCCCCAGTGTGGTGCAGTATGCAAGGTGTGCTAGTAAATGCTATCACCTAGAGAGTTTATACCAAAAAAGAACAGAAAGGGTCCTATCAAACACCACCTGGAGTGTCACCTCAGTTTTATCCTCATTTTTTGAAAGCAACTGATACTTTGCCCACGTAACTGTCCCACCGACAATGTCAAACTTGTCCAATTTATTTAATCGCTTGCTGACACACCAGCTCATTTCTGCTTTAAACCATGGTTGTCCCTTCTTTCTCCCTCAGCTTTGTCTTATTGACAAGACCAAAGCATCTTTCATCAGCCTAAACAGGGCAGTAACAAATAAAATAAAAGTGTCAGAACAAAAGAAGGCTTTGCTAAAGAGTTGCAAGTACGAATCAACAGAAAGTCAGGGACTCGAGAAATGGGTGAAAATACTTTTGGGAAGAAAGGTATGCTATGTTATTTGGCTGAGCTACATCTTTCTGCCTGGATGTATGGCAAAGAAGGGAAAAAAATTAAATTTGTCAGCCCTCTCGCCTTCCTACTTCTAATGTAGACATGACCTGCTCTTATTTTGCACTGAGAAAATGATGAGATTTTGAAGCATCTGACAGTCCTGGGACCTCAGCAAATCTCTACTTTAATAATATGTGGAAGCATAATTCCTGGGTGTAGGTACGGGTCAAAGGAGAACACTCATCAGAGTTCTCAACTTCTGCATAGCCTTGGCTGTGCAATTTGTGGTGGATTTCTTACATTTTTAACCTGGTGGACTAAAGGCGTATTGCTAAGGAATCCCTTCCCGACATCCATTGCTTAGGCTAGTAGTTGAAAACTGATTATATTGCTAAAATCTGCAAGGTACACTAGTATGACCAGCTGGCACATCTCAGCTTACACTATTAATTGTTGAGTAAATGTAGACTAAACATTATGGCATAATTCTGACCTGTTTAGCCTTTCAGTTCATGCAGTCGATCTGCTGCTTTTGCAAAAATAGCTCACCCTGAGAAATCCTTTGGGATATTGTGTGGGATAGAAGCAAGCAAAAAGTCTCCTGCTGGTAGACAACCTTCCTTTCTCAGTTTGGAAACCATACTGAAGAATGTCACTCACTGGGTAGGGATGAAAATGTACCTCTGTTGCTCTGAAATGTTTCTCTGAAGATAGAAGGAATTAAATGGAGCTGATAAAAAAGGAAGAAGAATTTTTTTAAAAGCCATATTAATCCAAACACATCAATAGCTGTTTCTTTAGGCAGACTTGTATATGAGAAGGGTTAAGCTATGTGTAACCCTTGATGGCAGGAAAGTGACATTTCTTCTCTACTCTTGCTTTCCTTAGGGGAGATGTGAATGGGGAAGTAGAGTGAGTAACTCAGGGTTGGCTTTCCTCTCAGCGGCAAACAGTGGTGTTTTATTGGTAAGTTTGCTTGACACTGGTAATTTCTTAGTATTCTCCCAGGCCAGGGAAAGGAGCCCCCAGGTTCACAGTTCTTGGTTAACGTGCCACCCATGCTCTGGGCAGTTTGCATGGGGACGTGTACTTCTTTTACACTGGACTGAAGTCCGAGTCAGCAACTGATTTTAAACCATTCATAAATTGTGCCTACTGAAGTCTTAGGGTGGCACAGAATTTGGCTCAGCCTGTGTAATGAAGGAAAAAAAAAATGTTATTTTTATGCCAGTGGTGAAATTCTTACTGACATCAGCAGAGGAATGATTTGCTCTTCCCTATGACTGCAGTCAGAAATGAATGCCTGATTGGCAGCCTCCAAGGAGCTCTGTTTTCTGAAACATCACACAGAAAGGAAATATTATGTATAACTGTGTTTCAATTGTTTCTTGAGTTGATTTCAGCATGAATAAGTTGTGCAGTCACTTCAAAGAAATGCTGTTATTTCAGTTCTATTACAGTGGTATTTTTATTTGCCTCATGATACAAACTGTTCTAAAACAAAGTTTCTTGAAGAAAGACCCCAGTAGTATTTGAAGAAAGTATTTGAAGTATTTTCAAGTATTTGAAGAAATACCAGACCAGTGCACTGGTATTAAGGAAGGGCATAAACCTGTAAGAATTTAGTAACTATTTAAAGTAAACACTTTTCATTAAGGAAAAGCTGGAAGATTATTATGCTAATAACAGTCTGGATGGTGCTGTTCCATGTAGAATTCCCATAGATATTACTGGAAGACTTGTGCTAAATCAGCACTAGTTTTAGGTAGTGAATTGTTAAAAAATGATATGCTGCCCGGCAGGATCTTAATCCTTCTGCATTTACTTAGGCAAGCTTTGTCTTTGGAATGCTTTTGAAATCTGTTCCAATTTTCGGCAGGAGTCATGCCTAAATAATATTACTGGATCAGCCTTCAAAATGTAAGGGCAAGAGAATTTTAATATATAAAGACAGATCTTCTCTTAATCCTGCAATGTAGCATGTGGGTTAGGAAAGACATATGGCTTTAGCTCGGTGCTTCGTCTTAGCCCATGTGGACCAATTTCTCCACTTGTTCTTCTACTGTTTTGTTTTCAGGGGCAGCTCTGTGGCTTAGACCAGGCTGCTGCAAGGATGGGGCCCCTGGAAGCAGGAGGTGAGGAAAACCAGACAGATGAAATGAAAATGGAGCTGTTCACTAAGCTGTACCTGACAAGATACACCACACCACTCAACGAATTGGCTCTGGACCCTAAACCAGAACTGAAGGACAGCACAACACTTGTTGAAGTGCAAATAATTCTCATCTTTGCTTACTGCTCCATCATCCTGCTGGGGGTGATCGGAAACTCCCTCGTGATCCACGTGATCATCAAATTCAAGAGCATGCGCACAGTGACTAACTTCTTCATTGCCAACCTGGCAGTGGCTGACCTGCTGGTGAATACGCTGTGCCTGCCCTTCACTTTGGTTTATACGCTCTTGGGCGAGTGGAAACTGGGCCCCGTCTTGTGCCACCTGGTGCCTTATGCCCAAGCCCTGGCTGTTCACGTGTCTACTGTTACTTTGACTGTGATCGCTCTGGATCGTCACCGCTGCATCGTCTACCACTTGGAAAGCAAAATCTCTAAGCGGATCAGCTTCCTGATTATAGGAGTTGCCTGGGCAGTCAGTGCCCTGCTGGCAAGTCCTCTGGCCATCTTCCGTGAGTACTCGTTGATTGAGATCATTCCTGACTTCAAGATTGTGGTCTGCTCTGAGAAGTGGCCCGGGGAGGGGCAGCTCAACTATGGCACCATCTACAGCATCTCCATGCTCCTGATCCAGTATGTGCTGCCTCTGGCGGTCATCTCCTATGCCTACATCCGTATTTGGACCAAGCTCAAGAACCACGTTAGCCCTGGGGCGGGGAATGACCACTATCACCACCGGCGCCGGAAAACCACCAAGATGCTGGTGTGCGTGGTTGTGGTGTTTGCTGTCAGCTGGCTGCCCTTTCACACCTTCCAGCTGGTTAGTGACATTGACAGTCAGGTGTTAGACCTGAAAGAGTACAAACTGATCTACACGGTGTTTCATGTCATTGCCATGTGCTCAACATTTGCTAACCCCCTTCTCTATGGCTGGATGAACAACAACTACAGGACGGCCTTCCTCACGGCCTTCCAGTGTGAACAGCGGCTGGACTCCATCCACCCCGAAGTATCAGCAGCTTTGAAAGCCAGGAAGAAACTAGAAGCAAAGAGGATTCAATTCCCTGGGGACTCTTTCACACAACCTACCAATGTCTAAGATGTCTGACTTTAAGAAGAAATTAATATCTTGTGGACAAAGGGATGAATCCATTTCGGTACATGCATTTTTAATGCATAGATTTGTTCATAAACGGTGAAGGAACAGTAGCAGGAAAGTCAAGGCAGGTGTTATGATTTGAGGGGAGTTGGTTGACATCAAGAGTATGTTACTATACAACTGCATGGAAATAAAAGGGAGAGGCTTTGTCTGTCTCTAACAGGGTAAATACCCTTCCATCCCTCCCGTATCTTGTTGACAAGTCTAAATGACAAGGGCAGGGCTTGCTGGTTTTTCTGGAGGAAGGCAAACAGATGATTTGTAGCACAGGAATATTGGTGGTGGGTGCGGGTAGTTTTTATGTTGGATGTGGAGATCAGGAAGTGCAGAAGTCTGCCAGGAGAAAGAAGCCTGTCTGGTGGGAGAATGAGCTGTGCTGGTTAAACCTCGAAGTTTTCAGGCCCCTTCTCTCCCACAGGCATCTTTTGCAAAGACAAGGGAATTAAGAAGAGAAATATGTTACTTTTTTTGACTTGTGCTAGACTATTTCAAACCAGAGCATTTGAAATAGATTAGGTGGTGAAAACAGAAAAGACAAAAGAAAAACCAAAACCACCCAAACACTGGCTTCAGTGAGAGGAAAGGTCAGGTTTCTACATAAAATGAAATGTGGGTTTTGGCCAATCAAATGGGGTAAAAAGTCATCCCTTAAGAATTGGCAGTTGTTATGCTGGTGAGAAAATCATGAGCCTGTGACTTGATCAGTCATTCCCTGCAGATTCCTGCCTTTCATTCTGCTCTGGGAACAGCTCACAAATGCAGTGCTTTAAAGTGGCATTTGAGGGCAGCGAATGCAGGCTCAGGTCTTCTGTGAGCACTTCATAAACTGCTAATATTTTCATTTTCAGGACCTACTTAAATGTCTAATGTGTTATTAACTCCACAGGCTTTGCATTGTTGCTGCTTCTGGCTGGATAATAAAACAGCAGATAATTTTGATCCTCTGGAAAGGCTGCTAGATGGTAAAGTGCTTTTCCTTATTGTGGTTTGATGTCACATACTCATCTCGTCTCGGAGCTTTTTCCATCTTTAGCCTTTGTAAAAATTAAGAACATCTGAATGACTGTAACCTATTAACAGTATGCTATGTTTATGTGATAACTTATCAGTTATTCTGCATGCGGTAGTTAATAGTTAAATTCCTTTTTTGCTCAGGTATAAAATTTTAATCTGTTTACCGTGTTGTACACAGCAATGTTCAACTCTTCTATGTCTTTGTTCAGCCTCTTTGAACTCATTAAAGAGATGAAGAAAATTTCAATCCGTGTTTATTCCAAGCTGCCTTGTTGCTTATCTAGAATAAAAACAAGTGTGATACTTTCACTTGGAGCCTAGTTTGACAGCCACATTTCAGCAGTCTAATTTTTTCTTTCCATTTTTTGTTGTTCCTAAATTCATTGTGTTCTCTCTTACAAATTAAAATGCAAGAAAACTCCAGTGCTGAAATGTTTGCAATGTAATTAATAGTATCAGGTCTTTATCAAGTGGCGAAATTCATCTTTGTGTATTCAGTATTTGGCACCATCCTTTAAACATTCATGAAATCATTTGGACTTGGATTTTCATGAGCAGAAAAGAGAGGTCTAGAGAATTAGTTAGTGTTTACTCGAGCAGGAAAAAGTATCTATCATTCTTAGACAGTTTAACAAAAATAGATTAATTGTCCACCATGTTCAGGACTTGATATTGCCCACAAGTTATTTTTGTCTGAATATTAATTGTATCCAAAATGTAAGCTCAAAACTCTTACGGGTGAGGAAGGATTAAAGAAGTGTGCAATTATTATGGACATCAATCACATGTATCACTTGACTCTGACATCAGAAGTATTATTACCACAAATAGCCTCCTTTATTTAAACGCAAATGATTTAAAAGTTATGTTTAAACTCCTTTAAGCCTGTTAGAGCTTGTATATAGACAGTTTTGAAGTAACCATGACAGTGTGTGCAAAATCTACAATTGCCAGGCTAATTCTCTGTAATTTTAAATCTGCTTTACATCATCCTGTATAAAAGCAAATAATTTCAAATAATCTTTCCATTTATTTAATGGAAACTTTATTTTACAGCTTCCTGAGCTTTCTCTGCAGCCATCACACTGAGCACTGATGCACTGCGCTGAGAACTGGTGCACTGATTTGTTGCATTTCTTTCCTCTCTGCCTTGTGGAGGTGGTGCCCTGGTCAGTGCTGGCTTTAGGGTAACAAACCTGTGCACAGCGTCCCACTGCAAGGTGTGGGTTTTCCCACAGGCACTTGAAGATGGGATGTGGAAGAGCCAGCACTCACTTGTGCCTCTTGCATGGCTTAGTTGCTCCTCGGACTTGGCTCCTGCACAAGCACAGCTACACACTTTAGTATCCGTCATGTTTGTAGGAAAACATGGCATTTTATCATCAAAAGCAGTGATGTAGCAGCATCCCTTGGGGTTGCCCCAAATCCCAGCTGTCATAAGGGTCTGGGAACTCAGGGTTCATCCCCATTTCCCTGTAAGGGAAAGTGAGCCTATAAGCAATATCTAACCACTGGACTAAGGAGTCTGCAGAGGACCCTCTGTTTTGCCTGATATAAGATCCAGGATCCGGGTCTCCCCATTCACCTATTAATGCTTTAATTAGATTTTTAAGCCATTATATTCTTTTCCTGTTGCTTAGGTACAAGTTTTATACAAAGCCAAAGAATGCCAGCAGCATTCACCATTGAATAATTTCCTAGTAGGCAGCAGGGCACCCAAAAGGAAATGTCATCACTGTTTCAGGGCAAGAATTTGAACCAACCTACCTCAGTTCTCATCAGTGTCGTCTAGCCAGCACACTGCAGCCTCTCCTGAGGCAGCAAAGTATGTCTTCTTAGAGCTGTTGTATTGTATATAAAATACTTAAACATATCATGGTTTTATGGGCAGGAGGTTATGGCCTTTGCAAGGCACTCAGGTTCAGGGACAAGGATATCAGAACAGATACAGACAGAATTTAGGTTAGGCCTCCTCCCCCATTCTCCATGAGTACATCTACTGTAAAGATACTGCAATACAGGCAGGATGAGCTCACTGGGAGTAGTGCCATGCTGGT
Source organism: Eulacestoma nigropectus (assembly GCA_013397775.1). Classification (NCBI taxonomy): domain Eukaryota; kingdom Metazoa; phylum Chordata; class Aves; order Passeriformes; genus Eulacestoma; species Eulacestoma nigropectus. Next base: position 288,989 of record VZTE01004632.1, on the reverse strand, counting down.
CTCTGGGTGGGTCTTGCTTTGGACTCTTATTTGGGCTTGGCTTATAGAAATGAGACCTATCCACCACATTGATGCCATCAGATGTTATGTAGGATCCTAGCTGGTCAGGACTCTGTGGAAGAACACGTTTTGATGCCTTGCAAATTTTACTGACAGAAATGCATCTCCAGGCCTTCGGCAGCAGTGCAGCCCTGAACGGTCCATGATTAGATAGGTACAGCTGCAGCTCTGTGCTCTCCCAGCATTGGCTGGGCACCAGGCAGCTCAAGCCTGGAGGCAGAAGAGCTGCACTCATGCACTCTCCTGAGGCTGTCGTGCATTTGCCTTGGAGGAGAACACAGCGCTGTGCTGCTTCTGGACAAGTGTTAAAGTCACGTTGCCTGTTAAGGGTACAGCCACGGGGTTACAAGTGGAGAAGCAATGCTGAGTGAGCTGCTAGGATTTTGTGGGAAGCCAGTGAAGATGGTGTTTTGGTATGTGGGGACAGTGCTGAACTCTCTCACTGAGCCCTGTGAGTAAATAGCCTTCACTGAGAGCTGTGATCTCCACGTAGAGCTGCAGCCTATGACTGAGCAGAAAGTACACCACTGTTAATCTGAGAAAAAAATAAATTTGAGGCCATAAGCCATTAAAATAAAAGGACTAAGCCTTGACAGCAAATGGGTTTAATATGCATATCTATTTATATATAAATTGTACGTCAGAGCTGTGCAAAAGTTGTTTTGTAGAATAAGTGTGTGGAAAATAGTTGTCTGTCAGTATAACCCTGCCTTCTGTACAACATGTAATGGACATACATACCTTGTCAACAGACTAATAAGTTAGATAACACTAAGAGTAATAACTGAATGGAAAATACTATATGCATTTTATCTGTCAGACCACAAAAAAATCACTGAATTGACAGATTAGTATAATCCATTTCCTTGCTTCGTAGTTTCTAAACTCGCTCCAGGATTTTCTTATACTAATCCAGATCATGACCTTAAGGGATGAATTTTGTCTTTGGATGCCTAAGTTATTTACCTAGTACTGTGATTATAAATGCCACTCCACAATAGGAGAACTGCTTTGTGCCAAATTACAGGTCCTTTGCGGTAAAAAGCTATGAGATGTATGTAAATCCATGCAAGATTGGTTTTGCTAAAGACCTGTGTACTGCAGTACAAATACTTATTTATGCAATCACTAGTGATTTTCATGTCTTGAATTGGCTGTCATTTTAAAAGGAAATTAATACAAGTGTTTGAGGAATTCTGAACCTGGTAAAGCTGGAGAAGCATTCTTGCTTCAGGATGAGCTGCTACTTCAAGAAGCAAGAAAGAGAGAGCAAGAACAAGGCTAGTGAAGATGTCATTGATTTATAGACTTTCATTCTTCCTTTGGTCTGGGCAGTGAGAGAAACATGTAGAAATGAAACCAGGACAAATGAAGACATATGTACAAGGGACAGTGTTGCCCAGGGAAACTGAGGAACTCTCAGAAGAAATTCCCATGATTGCTTGAGCCTGAAAACTCATATCATGTTCTCAAGCAAGTAAACCTGGATGTGTACATTACTTCACCTAAATGCAATATAGCTGAACAGCTCTGTACTGATAAGATCTCAGAGGGAATGCATGTGTTATTAATTCTGGCCAGGATATGAGATGAATAATGTATACAAGCTCCTCATAAGCTCATTTCAGATGGGATATATGAAAAAATTGGTGCTTGCATTAAAATCTTTTCCCTCTCAGACTTCACTGACCTCCCGTGGAAGGAAGATAGCTTAAACTCTAAAACTTAAAGACTGTGGAATTATACATCTGATGGATGGAGGCACAGTTTTTAGCTTGAAGAAATTATTATAATTTTTGTTTTGCTGATCAGCATAAGAGAAAAAGGTTGTAGTTTGCCTCTTGGACCTGGAGCTGAATTTGCAGAACTGGAGTGTATATGAAACAGACTTTTATTTGTACACTTCACAACCCTCATAATTTACTAACTCTGCTATACATGATATCTTTAACAGTAGAATCCATGCTTACACATTTATTGTGTCAAACTATTTCTATCTCTTCAAGTTTGCATAGAAAAAGAGACGTTTAGGACAATTCTCCTGTTTATTAGCATCCTCCAAAATCAGTTATTTGTAGCCAAATGGATTTTAAAAGTTTGTTGGCAGCACTGTGACTTATTAATTTATTTAAGGTAGCCAAGCTGGTGAAACAGCTAGCCTTGCTCTCATTGCACTGTGACTTGGGGCAAGCCCATCTCAGTGGAGCATGGCTACAGTTCCTCACCAAAACAAACCTGAGGTTTGGAGCTGAGGCAGAGACACCCTTTCCCAGGGTACTCTGAGAATTCCTCCCAGCAGCTGAGCTGGGGAAATATTTTTCAGTTTTTCAGTGCTTCGAATCTCGGTTTATGCTGCTGTGAGGACAATGCACCTTGCATCTGGCAGTGCTTCATCCCAGTTGCACTCTAAAGTGGCTGACTCCACAGAGTGTAGGTGTACAAGTGCCACATGTCTGCTACCTCTCCAGCTCAGTGTAGCCCAGCTTCCAGAGCTCAACTAGAGCTGACAGTAAGTGTTCACGGGTCCCCTTGGACTGAGCACATGGAAGCTGCGCACTGTCACAGGGTCAGTGAGGGCAGTGAGGCTGAGCTGATGACAGGGCGGCTGGGGCAGTTCCCCTCAGGGAGGTCATCCTTAGCCCTAATTAAAACTTGCTCTCGTACTTCCCACTCTCTCTAGCAGTGGTGTGGCCTGAGGCACCAAAAGCTGATGGCTGCTTCACATTAATACGTGAAGTGAGTGGTGGTAGACTGCCACTTCAGCAGTGCATTTCTTCTCCATGCCTCCATCAGCTGTACTACTCATACTAGAACTGAACTGGCAGGGAGATCCATGGGGAAAAATATTTTACAGATAAGTGTTAAAGTTCTTGTACTGACAAGAACACTGGCTGACGGGTGGTTTTGCAAAATATAAATACTTTAAGACAGAGCTGGATGCAGCCATGGTGGGATGGGTGTGTGCAGCAGCAAATCTCTCCTCTGTCACCACAGCATGAGGCAGATGCTTGCACAGGACCACATAGAACTTGTGCAGGCCAGTATGATGTGCAGGGATCAAGAAACCTCTTCTAGTTAACATTAATTCCTGCTTCTGTAGGTGACAGGTGAAAATTTAGCGATAGGGATACACAGTGTATGGTCTTCAGTGTTGAGATCTCTCATGAGTCTTATTAAGCCTGAGGAATGATTGCAAGGACAAGTAGAACTAAAAATTATGAAAGGGTTAAGCTATAATAAAGGCAATCTCACTGTGCAGACAAGTAGAGCTAAAAATTATGAAAGGGTTAAGCTATAATAAAGGCAATCTCACTGTGCATAGCAAGTTTGCTTTCTTCGAAGTTAAAATTCCATGGTTATCTCAGTTAACTGGAATCAAAGCTGGAGAAAAGAGAGGAAGAGAATTGCATTCAGAATCCTTATTTTATTTGCTTGTTTTCTTCTAATGGGGCAGAAAAAGGGTTTATATCCAGCTCAGTGTATAATTGATTAGTAGGACATAAATTGAAATGAAAAATCATGCTCTCCATAATTGCTATTCCAAAGCCTAAGCTTGCAATATACCCTGAAAGTATGCTTTCTGATTTATCTGTCGCATTCATCATCCTCTTCCTCTTAGTGCTTGTGCCTGTGCTGTGAATTCTGATTTTAAACATCAGAAGAAGCTGCCTTTCTGACTCTTAAGTTACCTGGAAACCCCAATGGTGTGTCGTCTTATTCTTGATAAACTACTATCTAGTATGTCTCATGATCTCTTCTTCTATCTTGGGCTATAAGAGCAAGTAGCAACTTCCTCTAACCTTACTTTGTGTCTATGATTTATCTATTCCTGACAAACTCCTAGAACACTTCGTAATCCCATATGCATCTGTTGCATATGTATGATACAGCTAATTTCTTGCTTCTCTGGCTTTCCTATGGTAGAATATAGCTGTTCCAGTCCATAAAAAAAAAAAAAAAATCCAATTCATCATTTTTATTGCTCAGTTTACTACTTCTCTGAGACATAATACAGGTGATACCAGAAAAGTTTTCTCTCTCTCTGTGAGATTATGTATGTGGAAAGCTTGGTACTACTATAAAGGAAATTAGAATATTTGGCTGCATAATGCTTAAATCTTGATTTCTGAATGAAACCCCAAACTACTTCAAATGACTATGCAAACCCCAGTAATCTAGCATTAATAAAGCAGCAAAAAGTCCTGCATGAGTGCTTGACAGGACAAGATGGCAGGATGCAGCAGTCATATGACTTGAAAATACTGAACTTTGGCTCAAGAAGGCGTTTTGCTTACCTATTCTGTCCTGTTACACAGGAAGTTGCTTGTCCCTTCTGCTGGAAACAGGTGCTCATAGTGTGGGCTCTGCTGCTGAAAGGGTAGGTTCCTGGTAAAAAAAATACACAGAACTTTGTGTGTGATGCTGGCAGAACTATACGGTGTCCTTGAATACCTCCCCTTTCATGTTTAGTTGCCCATCTTCCCACCCAGTTTGCTACAGAAGAGATTTGCCTCTTGGGATCTGCAAGTGAAAGTCCTTCATGGGCTGTTTACAGCCTTGTGTCTTCACAAATCCTAAACAAGTGACATTTAAACAGTGGGAAGGAGCCCACAGTGCAAACAGAACTACAGCTCTATCACAGCAAGCCTCCCTGTTTGAAACAAATGAAATGCTGAGTCGCCAAAGAAGAACAGGTAAAATGGGGAAGGTCAGAGCACTGACGACTTTTTTTGTTCTTGTGCTCATAATTTCAGATTAGAAACCATATTAATGTTTTTCTTCTGAAGTTACACCTAACCAGTATCACAGTTGCTGAGATGAAAAACAGATTAAATAGGGAAACTATTAGGACTGCCTTTTCCAGTACAAACAGACTGAAGTGCACTTCTAACTTTGTACCAATGTGATTCTTGGTGTTGATGTCTATACTGAACTCCTGCCAGCTGATGTGCTTACTGCTGAACTTCTGTTCCCAGAAGAGCTAAAAGACAGAGAAAGGAAAATTTCAGTGGAAGATGCTTTTGAATTTATGCTTCCAACTCCATTTTATTCCTTTGAAAATCTCCCCATATGCCATTTCATGCCTTTACATACACATGCCCTTAGCTCACATAACCTGCATGGGAGGACTGGCAGCAGCTGACTGCAGTTCCATTGGACCTATCCTACCACTCCGACTGAAGGTAGCTAAGTAGGCCTTCATTTTACCTGGATAATTTGCAGCCCTAATTAAGCATGTATGCTCTTAGACACAGGCTGGAACACTCTCAGGATGGAAAGCTTGCAGACACTCTACTGTCCTTGATAAAGTCCTGGTTCACCCATGCGGATGCACCAAGTGTGAGTGATCAGGTCCTCGAGAGCCCTGTCCATCTGCAGGTCTCTCTAAGACTAACATCTAGCAAAGCCTAGTTTGCCACACTTCTTTCCCTACTTGGGAGCCTACACCTTAGGATGTCAATGTAGAGTGGCTTTTACCAGTGTTACTTGGAAAAAACGGGTGCTACTTTCTGTATCTCCATGGGTGTTTTAGAGACCACGTATTTGTCTGTAGCACTTGTTCAGAATCTCACCACAATAACCCTCCTGAAAAGCAGGACAGGTGGGAAGGCCCTTCATATAGCCAGGTTTTTAGCTCTGCTCCATTTCCTGGGGCACTTCACTGATCTCTCCTGGATACTTCCCTCCTGGCTGTCAAGAGGTCAGGCTTTAACGTTCAGAAATATTTTGGCGGCTTGAGTCTGTAACCAAGACCACTTTCATCCTACCTTCCTACCTTCTCCCTGAGAAGGATGCTGCTGACTCTCATTTCCAAACAATCCTGCATCATCCTATCATGGAGAGAAAACAGGGAACTGGTTTCTTCAAAACACCATGAAATTTCTTTTGCAATTAAAAAAACCCCCATAAAACTAGCCCAGCACAGGGCAGAATTTGAGATTGGAGTTTATGGGTTAATTTTTATGTCTGGAAGTCATATACAACCACACTGAAAGACATCTTCTCAGAGACTGCTAAGAGCCTTTGCCTGATGCAGATTTCAGTTTCTCACTAGACACTTTTCAGATGGAAAGAGGTGAAAGCCAGCCCTGAACACAAAAAAGCAGCCTACTTTCTGCATCCAGCTTTAGAGAAGAACGAAATCTACACAGGGACAATTGCCTATTAGAGTTCAACATTTCATTGGATTTTCATTTTCTATTAACACACGCAGCTTAATTGATTTTTAAAACAGCTCATTTTAAAAGTATGGTCCTAGGCAGTGTTCCTAGTATGTTTTTATAATGTGACTACAGGACTGGTTAAAGGGAGATGTAGGCTATTAAGGCACAGATATGTTCCCATTGTTTATAATCTTGAAAACACTTAATGCAGACCCTGCTGGATCTGAACACTGTGGCACCTAGCAACTCAGGAGTACTTCAATCCTAATGTACGTTGGCAGATATTTTATTCAGGTGAACAGCATGCCACTTGAGGTCATGATTGGTTTGTAAATCCATGCTTAGGAGCTCTACTGAACTCTGTATAATTATAGCAGATCAAAATATTCTTTCTCATGGAAAAAACGAAATGTCTTATCTTATTTTAAGCCTGAGGTCTTATTTTACCCTGTTACTTGCTATGTTTGTTACAAAATTATTAGTTTCCTAACACTGAGACTTGTCTATCCTTTTTTCTTTTTTTTTTTTTTCCTGAGAGATGCTTGATTTGGGTGGAACAATATTAAAAAAAGGAGAGAAAAAAGTCAGATGTTGGCAAATATATCTGGAAATGATGGAGTGAACCATTGGAAAAGAAGGAAAAGTGTTTTTCATGCAGAAATTTGTATTACACACTTTTTTTACCATCACAAAATGTAGCTAAACGCTCCCATTCGGTGTTTTCCAAAGCAAAGCAAAAACAGAACAGTGGGCATGTAAGCTGGTGACCAGATTCTCAGCTCCCATAAATCAGGTCAGTGTAGCTCCACTGCACATAGTAACACTCAGACCATTTATATCCCATTGTGGCGTCAACCCGAAGAACTCTCCCTTTCACATGCTCAGTTTCAGAGAGAGGCAATAAAAAGAAATGCACTACATTAGCACTATGACAAACTTTTTCATGTGTCCTACTTTCATCTCTTTGGAGCTTTGTTTGGGTGGATTACTGGTAAGTGCAACTTGTGTCCTCCATCTGAAACCCCTCCTGAGGCACGAGGGAGAACAGAAGAGAAAGGGGCTCTGCAAGCCAGAGCAGCCAGGGCTGTGGTCACAGCAGTTGCCAGCAGCAAGGGGCATGTGGCAAGAAAGGCTGGTGAGTAACTGCTGGTTGGAAGCTCTTAGGTAGGAGATGGAAATGGGGATGCCTGAAAATGGGATAATAAGAAGATGGGGAATTTTATTGCAAGAGAGCTCGAAATTACACAGTATGGGGATAGAAGGGAGAAGTTGAGGTCTTAGAGCCAGGAGGTTAAGTTTTATAAAAGAACAGCTGTGTGAAACGGTAACAGAGTCAGGGAATAGAGCTGTAGTCAGGGGTGGGTAATAAAAAGAGCCTTTTCCCAGGCCTGTTAACCCCATATTTATAAGGTGCCCTTTTCACTCAGCTAAGTGTTTGAGTTGACAATCTATGATAATGGTGATATCTACTGATCTCCATACTTTGTAAGTATTGTTATTAAAATTGAACAAAAGTTCAAGGGCATTTAATCACCTGAGCAAGAAGTTTACTTATCTTTGTGTTCTTTATTTTAGTAAAAACAGATATTTTATTCTGCGTTTGTCCTAAAAGTCACAAGATTTGAAGAGATCCCGGGGAAAAAATACTTTTTGTGGTTTTAAACCTGATGCAGTTCCCTGTTCCTCCCCATTGCAAGATGAAACCTTTTCAAATTTAGCAACCCAGTGGACAGTCCAAATGAAGCCTGAGGTTCCTCATCAGCAACCAGTTACCTTGGCTTGAGTTTCAGCAATCCCGCTGATGGCTAACAGTTGCTCCTTCATCTGTTCTTGTTCCCATAGAAACAGAGAGAAAATAGTCAAACTTAGGTAAAGCTTTTTTTCTCACTTTTTTTTCCTTCTTTTTTCTGAAAGAAAGAACAGCAGCAAAGATGTTCATGAAGTGCTGCTTGTTTTCCGTGACCTGGGGCTCTTTTTCATTGGAACTGGCAGAAAGTAAGCAGCCAGCTACAGAACCATAAGATCCCGTGGAAATGACAAGAGGTACAGGCTCAAGTGAGATAGAGATATTGAGACATTTTTTCAGAAAAGCATACAGACTATGAGTCAACAGCAGTAAAAGATCAGTAAGAATTTACCAGATGAAAAAGTAAACAAAAAAGCATGAAAAAACCCACCTGTAGGTGTGAGTTCTTCTCTTTGTAGTTTAATAGTACTCATTAACTCCAGTGAGTAAGGAGCAGACTGTATTGTTTGGGTTTTTTTCATTATTCCATGTGCAGACATGATCAAAACATTTCCTGAAATTGAATTCTTCCTTTTGTTGTAACCATTGTCTGCAAAACTACAGCCTGGTTGATTTGTGCTTGCTTGTGCTCACGCAGCTTTTGGGCAATATGGTGCTTTCAGTTAATTCTCGCGAAATTACTCTGGTTCTCTAATGGTGTAGAGGAGCAGCAGTTAGCCCAATGAGTGTGTTTTACAGCACAAATTCCTGTAAAAATAAGACAAATAAAAATAAGACTTGGCATTTAAATGTGCCAAAATTGAGAAGAAAGTATCTCTCCCAGGATGGCATCCCTTCTGCTTCAAAACTGGTGGATTTTATCGCTATGGTGAGTGCTGTGCAGCCCTTCAGAAGGACCTCAGCAGGGTGGAGAGATGGGAAGAGATGAAACATATGAAGTTCAACCAGGACACATGCAGGGTCCTTCACCTGGGCAAGAATAACCCCCTACACCAGTACAAGCTGAGGGCCATCCTGCTGGAAAGCAGCTCTGGGGACAATGGACCAGCAATGTGCCCTTGTGGCCAAGAAGGTCAGTGGTATCCTGGTGCATTAGAAAGAGCATTGCCAGCAGGGCAAGGGAGGTGATCCTGCCCCTCTGCTCAGCCCTGGTAAGGCCTCACCTGGAGTGCTGTGTCAATTTTAAGGGAGACAATGGAGCCCTGAAGCAGGTCCAGCAGAGGGGAACAAAGATGATGAAGGAATCAGAGCATCTCTCTTGAGGAAAGGCTGAGGGAGCTGGGCCTGTTCAGTGTCAAGAACAGATGACTGAGAGGGGATCTCATCAATGTCTGTCAGTATCTGAGGGGAGGGTGTCAGAGGATGGAGCCAGGCTCTGCTCAGTTGTGCTGAGCAATAAGACAAGAGGCAATGGGCAGAAACTGATGCACAGGACGTTCTACCTGAACATGAGGAAGAACTTCTTTACTGTGCAGGTGACCGTGCACCGGAATGGATGGTCCAGAGAGGTTGTGGAGTCTCCCTAGCTGGAGCTATTAAAAAACCATCTGGATACAATCCTATGCCATGTGCTCTGGGATGGCCCTGCTTGAGCAGGGAGGCTGGACCCAATGAGCCACTGTGGTCCTTTCCAACCTGACCCGTTCTGTGATTCTGTGATCTTCCAGACAGACATGTCACATATGAATGAGAGTGCTCCATCTGTCTGATTCTGACTAATCACAGGACCGTCACAAACATCCATCATCCCCAAAGGCTAACAATTTTTGGTTCTCTTAGTGAGACATTACATGAGCAGCTGGACATCCATTTAAAGCCATTCTCCAGACAGATTTGGTAACGAGCTGGAAAGGTATCCATAGCAAAAGTTGAAAGTAATGAAAAGCACCATTCTGGGAGCTAGTTTCCATATTATGACATGATTTCACAATATTTTTGGTGAGTTTTCATGATAATTTAGAACCTTATATATGCAGACACTGATTCCTGTGGTCTTCATGCCTTGGCAGCCCTGAGGTACTTCTGCAGCAGATGAGAGAGTTAACTGAGCTGGTGATTGTCAAGGCAATAAAATGGCTATGGAAAACCAAACCCTCTTGTCTGTTCTTATGAGAAATACCTATTTCCAATAGCATTTTCACATTTTAATGTAGATAGGAGGGATTTCTTGATGGTTTTCATTAGTAAGGAACATTTTAGGATTTTACTCTAAGTGTATTTGCTAACAAGAGCACTTCATTTTCTTTCATCATTTTCTTCCATCATTTTCTTCCTTGCAATGGAAGGCAGCAATTTTACGTGTTATAAGAAGTCAAATAATGGTTCATCCTGCCTCTCCTTAAAATCTGGTAGACAAAAATCTGCAATTTCAGTTTGAAACAGCTAAGAGAGTTAAAAAAATGAAATTTACTTATTTATTTACTGATTGATTGATTTATAAGAGATAGATGAACCTAGATTCTCTGCTATACTGTTCTTTTCTTCTTGGTGCCCTATACACCAATTCATTCAGTTTCCCTTGTAGCCAACTCAGAAATGTGAACTTTGAATGTGGACTCAATGTAACTTATTTTTGTTCACAAGCTGAGACACAACCAAGGTAACAAGGCAAGCTCTTACTTCATCAATTGTCTTGCCTGTATTGGAGGTTGTACCTTTTGTATATGGAAGGTCAAACCGAAAATTACTTACAGAACGTATGAGTTTCTTTTTTAGAGCATCAGAATGAACAGACAAGATTGAGTCAAAGGTCTGTCTAACCCCAAAAGGCCAGAACAGGTGAATAATTGATGGGGAGAGAATAGTGACAGAGCAGGCATATAATGACAACTCCCCCCAGTACATTCTGTTTTTTGGAGAGCTACACACTCTGCACATTGGTAATCTATATCAAATAAATCCTCGAATGCAACAAAATTGTTGTATTTCAATTCAAACTTGTCCAAGTAAACCTGTCTTGCTTTTTATGCTTATTCAAGCACTTAATACTCCCTGGCCAAGGATTTCAAGGTTTAAAGATGTGTTGCATGAAGGACTAATGCTTCTTGGGTTTCTTTGCATCTGAATCATTGTCATTATTTTTTGCTGTCCCACTCAACAAACGAAGCTCATGAGCTTCACCATAAGAGTTTGGAATACCTTTGCCTTGTGCGCACTGATGAAAAGATCTATCAACCATTTGCCTACCTAAAGCTGCACTGTAAGAGAAACAGGGACTTAAACTTCAGCAAATCCTATTTAAACCAGAGGCTGAACTGTCTCCATTAATAAATGATGATTTGGGTGAAGATAAAACAACTACTAGAAAATCAATATTTAGTTATTATCCAAGGATACAGGGTGTTTTTATCTCTTTTCACATGAAATTACATAGTAATACATTCAGCATTTTGCTGATTGGCTTTTCATCAGCAAATCGTTTCTTATAAAAGCTAGCAGTAGCCCAGCTATCAGCAAAAGGCAGTCATCATGCATCTCATTATTTGAGACACTAGACTCTAACAGGGAAATACTGCTGCTTCCAAATCTTTCTTCTGCTGTCTGTATTTAATAGTGTTGCTGTGAATATGCTTGTGGTGCTTTTGAAGGGTGTTGGGCTGACATCAACAGATGGCTGAACACAGAACTTGTCTTCTGCACCCCCAGGATCAGGAAGAGCAGTGACAGTAGGCACATGTCAGTCAGAGTGATGCTACATGCTACTGATTATATGCCACCTTTCATAATCCAGGTTTGTCTGTGTCCTTCAGTCGGACTTCTGTTTGCAGAAGTGAAGGCATAGGATGTGTGCACATCCATTCAAACCTCAAGGAGTCATATGGCAGGTTTGAAGCAGATGGTTGAAGCAGGATGAGGTTTATTCACTTGGGTGTCTGGTCTTACAAATTATGGATATTCGATCATTTTGAGTTGTGACCTTTTTTCAGTGTTGCATGAAAAGAGAGAAGATTGCCACTCCCCTTGATAAGGATGGAAGAGGCCCTTGCAGCCTACACAACACGCATACAGTTAAGGCACTGTCACCTACTTTGTGGCATCTAACCATGTTTAACCCAAAGGAACAGCATGAAGTTATGTCAGGAGAAGTTTAGGTTGGATATCAGGGAAAGGGTCTTCACCCAGAGGGTGTCTGGGCACTGGAACAGGCTTCCTAGGGAAGTGGTCACAGCACCAAGACTGACAGAGTTCAGGAAGCATTTGGACAATGCTCTCAGGCACATGGTGTGACTCTTGCGGTGTCCTGTGCAGGGCCAGGAGGTGGAATCAATGATCCTTGTGGGTCTCTTCCATCTCAGAATATTCTGTGATTCTGTGACAAGGCTAAAGGCTAGTATTTAAAGTTGCTTCCTGTCCAAATTCGCTGGTGGTTGTTCAAAAATAATTCAGACAATTGAACTGCATAAACATGACTATTCCAGCACTTGAGGTATACACACCAATGCACAGAACTCCTTACTGTCGGTTACAGAAGACTTCTAAATGCAGATGTCAGGTGTGCAGCCAGACGTGACTCAGAGTTTCTTCACACTACAGGTAAAATTCAGGTTCCAGATGTGGAGTGGTAAAATTCCCTTTTGCCTTCGTGCAGGTGTTATCCTCCTTCCCACAATGGAAAACGGAGCTGTGCCTCATCACCCTGCACTCCCCTGCCTGGCTCTGAGTTCGTGCTCTCAGAAGGAAAGCAGCAGGTACTCCTGGCCAGAGCTGGGCTCAAAGAGCAGGAGTGAAGGTGCCAAAAGGGCTTCTGGTGAGCACAGAAGCCCTGTATCCATCCATCACTTCTGAAGTCTCCCTATGGAGTGCACCAGGGAGTTTGGTGTGCAGTGGCAGTGGGAAGGCCATACAGATTAACGTTCCTTCTCCCTCAGTGCTGGGCTCTGTACCACAGCATGGGCTCTTTCAGTATTCTGAAATACTGAATACTTTTTGGGGTTTATTCGCTTTCCATATGCACCAAACAGGATGCCAGCCAGCTCATTAATATTCTGCTATGCTGTGGCTGGATCCTGAAGCTCTCATTCAGGCAGCAACTCTGCTGCATTGCATGAGACCAGCAGCGTAAGCAACAGCTGCCTAGCTCAAACCACATTACGAAACTTGTAGGCATAAAATGATTAACACACTTACTCAAATCTAAAGAAAATTTAGCCATGGCTAATTTCCCCAGGCACTCTAGAAATACCTTTTTCTTGTTTAAGAGCTATATAGGTCAGTCAAGTGTTATCAGTAACTAGCATTTAATGAGAAAGCTAATGCTTTCTCTGCTTCAGTCATCAGTTTTTCTAAAGCTGACTCTCTAGTCTCAGAAATCTGGGTTGTTTTTTTTTTTAATATATATAAACATACAAACAAGCAGCACGATAAACAGTATAGATGAGCCATCTCTGTCCTCATATTTCATCAGGAGCCTTGTTACTCCTCCTGTACATAGCGCTTGTTCTCCCATTTACTAATTCTTTAAGGACTGACCTGACATTTTACAGTTTATCGTGATTCTAGAGCAGAGCACAGCCAAGCAGTTTCAAAAGCACACTGAAGCACAGTTTGTACCCCAGGCCCTCCAATCCTTTGACAGTGTGTATTGAATGAGACTAGGAAAATGATCTGAAATATTCCAGTCCCACATATATTCTGAGCAAGACAGGGGCGGAAAAAGACCCCAGTGTGGGAGGAGAGAGCTGCCCTTTCCTAAGCACTCACTAAAGTGCACTGACATACACCTTAATCAATATGGGGGTGGTCTGGCTTGGCGCTATGGGCATAGTTCATACTGAATTTCTAACTTCTCTGCCCAGTGTCTTGAAGATCTGTTACCTGTGATAAAGACCCCAGCACTGTTAGCTTGGAAGTCATGCAGGGCTCCCTACCTACCTGCAGTCCTGCATGTAAGGAGTAAAAAAATCCCATGAAGTGCATTAGGGAGGTTTTGCTTCTGTTAAAAATGCTTGGCAAAAATTTTCTGTAGAAAAATGGAAACAGTCACCACCTTCTGCAGCGGCACATAAGGAAAAATCAATTCAAATTGTACAGAAGGCAGAATGGCTGCCCATGGACCATGAGAACTGCCAATGTTCTCAGCATTTTCTAACCCTTGAAGTAACCATTCAGTGATAACAATCAAAGACCATGAAGAAAACACTTCTTGAAAGGACTTATTAAACAGTACTGTCACATCATGGCCTTATCTAATATACCTTATTATCCACTTACTCAGTATTTACAAATGTTTGATCTGGTGTGGTGGGGGGCTTTTCTTCCTTTTTTAAGGTTTTGTGGAGTAAATAATTAAATATCTGAATATGGAAAAGGGGGAAAAAATCAAGACACTGAGCAAGCTAGATGATGAAAAAAATCTGGTTTGGAATGAGTCCCATGTGATTTTCGTTTATTCACTGAGTTGAAACAATTTCCTTGTAAGACATTGCAGATTCAGTACACAGTGCTGCTCAAGAATGACACTATATTTATAGTGAGCTAGGAAGTACTGTGAGACAGAAATTAGACACATTCTCTTCAAAGCTTGACAAAAGCTAAATATAATAGGGTGTCCTGACAAAAGAGAAAAATAAATACATGCAACTTATGCAAAAAAGACTTTGCTATTAAGGTAAATGTTGCTGTTTATTACCTGCCACATACTGGTACCATTTCTCCAAAGTAGTAAACAATATGCTCTATGCTCCTGGTAGGAAAAACACTCATTTAAATGGTGAGTATTTAGTAATTATTTTTAATTAGAATTCTCTGCAAGATTTAATTTTAATTTTTTATAATTTAGTATATGAGACCACACAGTTTCAAAATGCTGTCCCAGAAGCTGCTAAAATTGCACAAAGTGGTGTTGAAGAAATCCACTCTTAACAGAGATAACAGCATTCTTCAGTCCCAGATCATATAATCAAAATACAATGGAAAAAAAAATCAAAGTTATCAGTAGCTATGAATGAAACTGGATTAAAGGCATATAACATCTAGGAAGACCTGACTAAAATGGCAAACTGTAAATTGATTGAAAGGTGAATTCCTTGCACAGAGCTGTGGCTGTAGCTGCAGAAAGACTAAAGGACATGGATGTGGCCTGTGAGGGGCACACATGTCCACAGGAACTTGTTGCAGTCTCCTGCTCAATAGACATCAATAGCAATGCAAACAGCCAGGCTGGCAGTGCCAGGGCTGTGGCTGAGCAGAAAGTGCCACTGACAAGAGCAAACTTCTGAGGAAATCGAAAAAAGTTTCTTTTACAAAGACTTCTGAAACATTTCCAAGTTCTCAAAACCAAATAGCAAAACTTTCTAAAACGACTTCTTAAAATTAAAAATTAGTAACTATCTTTCTGTGGCATTTTGGTTTTTCGTTGTTCCAGTAATATGTAATGGTAGTCTCCTAACCTTATTTCAATATAAGAAAAATATAAATCTACCACAATGTGAAATAACTGGAAAAGTTGTCTGGTTTTGCTTTGAAAACCTGTGGGAAGACTTTCCATTTTCCTCTGAGAATCAGATGAGAGTAGAGCAAAAGGATGACAAGAGCTGGCTACAGTAGAAATGCATTTATTAGACAGAAACAAAACTAGGATAAAATTGTGTTAAGAGTACATGCTTTATAGGGGAAAGACCAAAAATAAAGAAAGTGTGGAAAGGGATTCATTGCTTATCAAGCTGGGAGGAAGCTAAAATGTGTAAACAATTGAGGGTCTGAAAGATTACAGTCTTATCAACATTAAGAATGTGGATTAAAAAGATTAGCATAATTGACAATAATTTCACATTGTGTAAATTTAAAGTGTAAAGAAATTCAAGAGGCCAGAAATGATAAACCAGTGTTGCCAAAAGAAAAAGCATTCTCGTTCTACTTATGCTTACTTTTCAAATATCATGACTTTTCAGTGAAACATTGAGATTTTGATTAAAGCAATTTTTATAGGCTGTGCTTGCTTTATATTAAAAAAAAAATCAAATTTTCACTGAAAACAATCTTGGGCTTTCATTATTTACAATGAAAATTGTAGAGCCTCTTCAGAAGAAGAGTCATTTTCTGATGCAGATACCTTTGGATATCCTAGAAAGAGGCCTGCAACTCTATTCATGATGAAATAGCAAAGACAGGAATTGAGAGAAATGAAAGCATCCTTGGAAAGGACATCTGTGGAAACAAAGACAAATGAGTGTTTTAAAAAAATATTTATGCTAGGCTGATTCAAATCACATTGTGAGGCTGGTGAGCCATGGAAAGCAAGAAAATAATAGGATTCAACAGAGAACTGCCTTGAGAGATGGCTAAAGCTCATACCCTCCACCACCCTTCCCAAAAGTGATGGCCCTCAGCATCCTGGGTGATCAGCTGAAGAAGAGCCATTCCCTAGCGAGGGGCAAGTTGAATTGTCCTACAAAGCTGTGGTAAAGTAGAGCAGGCAATTAATGTAGGGAATCGCATGCACAGGAGCTTCCCATTTGCCTGCATCTCTTTGCCAATAAGCAAGCGGTTAGCTCTGGCTCCACGTACCCAACCATACGAGCTGGAAGGACAGGATGGAGAGAAAGATTTGCAGTTAAATTGCCTGAGCAGACTAAACACAGAAAGAACATTTTAAATTAGCTGGGTTCAAATGTCGGCTCACTGCAGAAATTAGAATTAATCTGATCTATCACTGTCTCGCACATCTGTCAGCGCGAGAAAATCACTGACTGGCAAGGAAACAGAACTGGCTGTCTGCTCTTGTCCAGAACAGCAAAGCTATCAGATTTCAGGAAGGTTTTACTTCTTTTATGAGGGGAAATTAGGGGTAGAAAAGGAAATTAACTTTAAAAGAGGAAACTCCTCTACCATAATGATAAGAAAGGGAACTCAAATAGCGTATCTGATAGTTAGGGAGAGAGAATATAAACATTATTAATAAGAATAGTCATAATTTACATCAAATAATTACATTCTTGTGACTGCTGTGGATTAATCCCTATGAATACAAACACAGAATTACTCATTATTACTCCATATAGTCATTGCTCCATTCATGTTTCTTTATTTTGGCCCCAATCTTTATTTTCCTCAAGAATACTTCCCCATGAAGGCATGGGCCGGGGTGAGGCGAGCCCATGGCGCTCAGCTGCAGCATGGACCACAGGGCATGTGGTTTATTCCTACCCTGTATCAGACTGAGGGCACACATCGCACAAGAGTAGCCAGAAGTACGGCACCATGGGAATACTGCTGTTTCTTCCTCCTGTTACTGTCTGGGACGTGAGGTCTCCTACTAAGCGAGGCCATGTCAAAGACTGCCATGTCAGCCCCAGGTAACTTCTTGTCTGGTTCCCAAATCCAGCTGTGAGCCCAACAAGGAGCCTTCAAATGCTCTTTTCCTTTTTCTAACAAAAAAGAATCACTCAGAAAATGAGGCTGATGTGTGCTGGGTTGTCAGCAGACTGCCTGGGGAGTGACACCCTGCCAGCAGTCGGTGTGCCAGACAGTCAGTCTGGACACATGCAAGAGATTATTTCCTTTATTTGTCTGAAGCCAGCTTGTTGCTCAGCTCTTAATTGCTCAGTGAACAAAAGGTATGCAAGCCTCTCCCTTTCATCATGGGTAGATCAGATCTAGCCTGTGGTGTCTAAGCAGATGAGGAGGAAACAAAAGTGTCTGCTGGCCTTGATCCCCTTGGGTTTTTTGGCCAGGGTACAGAGACTGATGCTGGTAGGGAGTAAGCCTCTGCCAAGTCCATGTGAAATGGCACAGAGGTCTAACCTCAGACATATTACAGATTATTGGACTTGATGACCTTAAAGGTCTTTTCCAACCTAAGTGATCTATATACCAGCCTTGAAGTAGCAGCAATCCCCTTCCCTCATGAACTATTTTTCTAACACCCCACTCACTCCTCCTTAAGAAGGAAAGGGAAGAAGTCACTGCTGCTGAGGTCCCTCTGATCAGAAACATCAGACTGAGAGGAGCGGGTCCATCCAACATGTGAAGTGTGTAACCATCATAGACCAATCCAGCCCTATAGTTTTTGTACAAAACCAATATATTCAATTTATTCTTCTTGCCTTCTCCTCTGCAGTATGCACTCAGAGAAAGTAATCAATGAAAGAATAGTGGCTCCAATTACAGCCTGTTTCCTGACTTGCTCCAGGGTAATACTCAGACCGAAACAAATGGCAAAGCTGTAGCTTCCCCTCAGTCTTTAAAGGATCCATGTTTTCTGACATTTAGACTAAATTTAAACTGCAGTTCAGGAAAATTTGTTGCTGGCACCTGATTGTCTGTCTTCAGGTGATTTTTAGCCACTGTTTTGCATTATTACTATTTTGCATCTTGTGGCATGGAGCTAATTTTACATTATCCATAGTATGCAGGGAGAGAAGAATGAGATGTGTATAGCAGAAAGCAAAGCAAAAGGACATCTCTGCATCAGGATTGTACACCAAGAGAAAACAAAGGTGAGCAGCTCTGTAACGTATTGAGGCTCCAGCAGGGGCTGATGTGAGCTGGCACACCCATAAGACCTGGTGCAGTACGATGCCAAAGCACCAGTTTCTGGACGGACAGAGGTAATTCACCAGAGACTTTTACCAGTTGACTGTGTTTTCCTTTCTCCTTCCATAGCCAATTACAGGATGCTCATCACAGCCTCCTTCTCTTTCCCTGGCGCCTCCAGCCACAATTCAACATGATGTGCCGCACACGCAGCAACTCCAGCCGTGACCCCGTGCCTCAGTGCTTGTCCCCAGTTCCATGCTCTGGGACTGCCAGACTAGAGGAACCCACCTGGGGTGAGGTATCCCCGACTCCAGAGCTGGTATTTTTGTTCATCATCGGTCATTTTCCCAATCTTGTTCCTGGCAGCGTGGGGTAGAAAGGAGTCATGTATAATATTTTTGTTGTCCAGGAAGACCACACTGTGTTCAGCATATGCCCTGGATCTTTACTGGTGACTTCTAGAAACAGGAAGTCTTGTAAAATATTCAAGTATTATCGTGGGACCAGCCTGAGTTATAGCAATATAAAGATGCAATGTTGACTAAATTTATTTTTCTGTTTCCATTAAAATCCAAACTAGCAGCTTTTTATATGTGCTGACTTTCAATTAACATGCAAATCATTAAATTTTATTTGTGCCCTGTTCATGAAAAATGAAAGTGCATAGTTTATGTAGCAGTACTTTCAAAGCTAATTTTCACTTTCTCCAGAGGTGAACATTTGTAGTTGAAGAGTTTAAATTTCCAGAACTGATCCACAGCAATAACTAATCCAAGTACTTTAAGGGATGAGAAATCGCAGGGAAGAATTTGTCATCGGTGAACCTGGATGATTAAGCTAGTAAGAACCTTGATTGTCATGTTCCCTAATGAGAAAATGATTCGTTTGTGGAACGAGTCCTTCATTATAGATGATTTCTTCAGTTGTGGTATTTTCTGCCTGCACTGCAGTCAGCTGTGGTCAGAATACTGTGGTGCCACAGACCCAAATAGCTTTGTGCAAACAAACATACTAACTGCTAGTTCAGATGTGACATTATTTTTTAACAGTGAAAAAAAATCTCAGATTGGTTAACACTGCATTTTATGGTTAATTCAGACACTATTGCTTCCTATGCCATGGTCTCCAATTGCTACTTTTTTTAATTAGCAACCTACAGGAAAATAATCTGAAATACCATATACTAAATCACAAGAAAATTATACAAATTAGAAGTATATTAGTTGAGAGGGTGGTTTATTAGCCATAAACATTCAAATTGATAATGCTTTAGCTCTAATTGTTTGTTAACTTATGTATTTCAATCCCCTTTATTATTGTGCTTTAATAGGTTGATTTTAGCACCTCTGGGTATTTGTTTTCTCTCCAAAGATGATTAATAATTTATGCAAATCATGATACATAAGCCTTGAAAGATTCACAGCTTTATATAAACATGTGAGATTTAGAGGTGCATTTAATGCTAATACAAATTATCAGCACATTATTCCCTCACAGCTTGCTACTCTGCCTTTTCTCAGCTATTCATATTTCTAGAAGAATCTCTTCCAGCTCAATCCCTTGGTCACACAATCACTCAGAGTTACTAGGATTCCATCTCTGACTGCAAATGAGAAAACAAGGTAATTTTTTTTTAACTCTAGTGAAATTATTTAATTTTTCTTGATCATACCAAATGTTATTTTTCTATAAAAAAAAAGTAATTAATTCAAGACGAACATTATGTGAAGGACAAACTTGAAACGCAGGCAACAGCTCATCCCCAGAGATGATTCACTGTAAGTTGAATGGGAACTAAGAACTTGACTGTTGTGAAAGTTAATGCATTCATGCAGCCTGGGAACGGCCAAAGACCTAAGTAAAGGCTTTTCATAGATTACAGAAAAGTGAAGAAATGGCCCATCCTTAATTAATGAAGTCTTCAGAAGCAGTGATGCCTGGGAGAATATGAATCAGTCCAGAAATTTGAAAAAAACAAGCAAACAAACAAACCCAAAAAAACCACCAACCAAACCCCAAAAAATCTCCAAACCTGCTTTACTTCTTTGGATCAGGTTAGTCCAGTAGCAGACCTCTGGAATAAGACATATGTACAGTTTGACCAGGAAACACCATAAAGACAGCGTAAGAAACCCATGGCTGAACATACTTAGGGGACTGGTTTGGGTATTGACACTGGAGCACAGTAAAATGAGGACATTATTGCAAAATGTAGCTCGTGACAAATGATTTGTGCTGCCTGTGCAGGAGCACTCAAGGGATTCACAGAAAAAAATTGTATCAGAGATCTCTGGGACATTCAGCAAACATAAAGGCAGAAGAATAGAATAACAGTATTGTTTTTAAATTTATTTCATGCTTAAGACCCCAAACGTTGTTCATAAGAAGATTTCTTAGTTGGAATAAACAATGAATCAAAAATGGTATTGAGTTGTAGAAGTTAAGGATGCAACCATGCTACAAAGACTCTCCAGAAAATAGGTTTACAAGGCTTATCTCAATGCAAAGAAGTTCTTTAATTTACATAAGTGTATATGGATCCCCACCCACTGCCTCTGGACAGATTTTTCAGGTGTGTAAAAGCAGTAACCAATGTTACACTTGGTCTATTTTGTTCACTTGAGTATGTGGATTTGCTGACCACTCCGTTCTGTCTGTGGGTTATTTTTCTAAGTCTCAGGGAAAAAAATTTAAACATAGAAGAAACTCAGAGCACTAAGGAAAATGAAAAACTTCAGTGTCTACTGGTGATAAATATGGAAAGAGTAGAAATGAGCAGATGGCACACTGTACACCGTCATCCTTGCAGAGTATATACATATATAAAAATATCTCTATCTCTAACAAAATTAAACCTGCCACATGTAACTCAAATATCCTCTCCCCTAAGGATTCTTCTTTGCTGATCCTGCAGAAACTCAGAAGTTCTGTGTGAGAAACAGACTGAGATTTTTTTCAAAAGTACATTACATTTTTAAATCATTAGGTGGACCACAATACTCTTTCAGATTTAGGCTAAACTTATTTTATGCTACCAATGCAGTACAAAGATAAACCAAGTTAGCTTCAACAGTTTACCTGTTAACTGTATCTAATATAATTCATCATCACTTTAATTCATATACTTGAATTGATAGAACTTGGTAGTTTTAACTAATTTTCAAGTCGTTGTGAAGCCTGTTATAAAGTTATGATATTTTTAAAGTTCACCTTGTCTTGATTTATCAGTAATAGGGAATGGAACAGTGTAACAATCAACAATCAACAATTGCTTAAAATGAAGCAAAAATTCTCCATTGTAGCTCCAGTTTCAACAGGACAGATATTGATGGTCTAAACAAGCAGTTAAGCAGCTAAAATAAACTTCAGAACTATCTGGTGGAGATTCCCAACAGAATGATCACAGCATTATTCTAAGAATAAAGGAACACACAACACAGTGGGACATGTAAAGGCTGTAAAATCCAGTCTTTCACTTCACATTTGCATCTGGTGGCTTGGAATCTGCTGCTGGATCTATGACTCGAAATGCTAGTGAGTAAAAGGAGTATTCATAACAAAAATTATTATTGGATAAGCACAACATTGTACCCTCATATTGAAAGCAGATAATCAAAATCCCCTCATGATATTTATGATGACCAAAATGCACTTACACACATACCCTCACATTTTCTTTCCAGCAAATAGGTTACCATGAAAATGCCCTTTTCAAAGCTGGGATGACAAAGCTGTGATAAACTAGAGTAGAGTCTACTTATGTCTTGTTTTGCTAAGTAGGCTTTTTTTTGGATCTAATATCCAAATATTAGAAATATTAGAAATATTTCATAACTGATCCTTTTCTACTGCCTGTTTTCAAATACAGTCTTTGTGACAAGATACATAATCAAGCTGGTTTAGAGGCTAAATTATTCTAACATTCAGTAGAATAATAACCTTTTTTTCTACAGAAAAGCAATATCCAATATATTTTTCATTATAAAATGAGTAAAGCCAGGACGACTGGAAGAGTAAGACCCATCTCTTTAGATGCAATACAAGTCTTCAAAAGTAAAATGTGTTAAATTTTCTATTATCTGAATTCTTCTGTGGTCACAGATGTTCTCTCTACTTCCATTTTACTTATTGATGAGAGACAATCATGTAGTTAGCGCAGTCACTTTATTGCCTTCTTTTTATCGTGAAAAATATGCTCATCTGAAGTCATTCTTTTTGAGTCTTGCCAAAAGCTGTTCCATGAAATTAGAAATAGTATAGGAACCTTACTTGACCTGTCCTTTTTGAGATATTTTATATGCCAAAGACAAAGCATAACTAGCTTTATGCTTACTATAAGCATGTCTTAAAGTAATAGTTGTAGGGCTGAGTAGGGGGGCAGGATCACCTCTCTTGATCTGCTGGCAACGTTGTTCCTAATGCACCTCCTATGTTCTTCAGCGGGGTTGCAAGACAACCAGGTGATGGGTATTCTCAAGGTGTAAGCAGGGGTTCAAAATCATGTAGACTTTGGTGTGTTTATGATGGGGGCTATTTATTCCAGCAGTGTTTTTATTCTGTAGCCTCCTGTAATGCCCTTTCATTCCCATTTCAACTTCGTAATATGGAAATACAGCCAAATTAAAACCTCACCATTAATTTTCCTCACTGAAGGGAATATGGCCTAGATAAATAGGTCAGTACACATTAAAAGTTCACAGTAGTGCTGAAGGAGCAAAACAGACCATTTTTGCAGTGCTCTTAGCAATACTAATAGTAAATTCTTATTTAGACACCTTATTAAAGAGTCCAGGAACAGCTGGATCCTGAAGTGCAGAAACAATGTGATTTTCCAAAAGTATTAATAGACCTATAATAATGCATGAAGGAATGACGAAAAGCACAGGTTCTGTGTTCCTGATGGCTTCAAAATGGGGGTTTTTGCCACATTCTGTGATTCAGAAAAGCACCTGAATTTAGTTTAGAAAACATCTGTAAGTAAAAGCCCCCAAACACAACATCATATGCATATCTGCATTCACACACAAGACAAAGACAGGAATAAAAGATGAAATTAAATCCCAAATCTTAGCCAAAAATTGCAGGATTTGACTAATGGAAGCTGCTGCAGCAGTGTTTGATATACAGCCTGTTGATTGTTTCAGCAATGCTAAGGCATCCTTTGAATTTTAAAAGGTTGAGAAATGCTGGGCTTGAAAGCTATGTTTTATCAGGTAGAACTGCGAACTCTAAGCCTGCTGAAAAATGCGTCTTCTCAGAGTCAAATGAAAGCCAAGCCCTGCCATGGCTGAGAAAGAAATGGTCTCCTGCTCTTGGAGCTCACAGTTCTGGCTCCCTATGGAAATGGGCAGCCAGATTATTTTTAAGTCAGGTGCTAATGCAAGGGGAACTATCACCATAGGACCCTTAAACTGACCTAGTAAGTAAAAAAATGGTACTAGAAGCAGACTTCTCCTGCTTCCTTTTCTCCTGTTTGGGCCACCCACTGAAAAAATAAATCTGCTTTTCTTATATGTCCCATACCATATGTTAAGAACATTGTTTACTAATTTAAAGCAAATTTTAAGAAAAAATAGGACTCATCACGAATTGTATGATATATCTAAGGAAATTACTATATTCCTTTCACTCCTTAAGCCGTGTCTCGATAGTTATCGAAAGTTGCTGTTCATGAAAAAGTAAAAAAATATAGAATAATTCTAAACACCCAAGTGGTTAACATAAATGGCTGAGATTGATTACTTTTAAATATAAAACTTAAAATTCAGTGGTCTAAGAACACAGTGAAGGCTTGACTTCTTCTGTACAGAATATAAAAATGCCTCCGAGCCTACTAATATATTCTATGGCATTAATGCATAAATATTCTGAAAAGACCATTTTTCTTATCGCTTGTTTATGTTAACAACGTGTTAGCATCTGGATTAAAGCCAGGTCAAAGCATGTTTATGAAAGTGTCGACTTCACTAAAACGATCTGAAAGCACAATTTAGTTTGAAGTCAGTCAGAAATTGGACCATATATGTGTGTACATGTGCCAAGGTCTTGGGGAAGAATATTGCGTAAGGCGAAAGTTTTGCAGACTGTGCTAGTGCTTGAAAACATCTATAATTGTACAAACACGAAAGAACAGTATTCAGTTGCAAATGGTCTCTGAACAAAAAAATCAGTAAAGAAATTTATGTCAATTTACTTGGTCTCTAAGCACAGAGAAGAAAAATGAAAAAGAAAGAAAAAAGGCCTCAGTAGCTTTTCAAGTACTACTACTCAGAAGATGAAATCTAGACTCAACTCTTTTTATACTTGAAAGAAACAGTTGCAAGTGAAAATTTGTTTTCAACAAAAAAGGCTATTCATTTTAAAACAAACACATACTCCATGGTTAAATTAAAGTCGCTCAAAAGATTCAGTCAAACAACTTAATATCAGTTTCCATTGGGTCTTCTCACTAGAGTTTGGTTGTTGTGTGGCAGAGATCAGAGGCAAAAGGTGAGAAGTTGTATTTAACGAGCATTGAAGTTTCCTGAACAGAAGAAACTCACGAATGGTCTCAAAAGTATCAACAGATGTGACCATAACATCCAGGACAATGATTTCCCATATCAGCTACTATTGTGAAGATTAGATCAATATCATCAGAGTATTCTAAAAAGTATCTCTAGTCTCTTCAGCAAATTGATGAATATAATTTCATAGAGTTTGCCCTTTTTTTTTTTTTCCCCTAATGGCAAGTACCTTTCAACAATAATAAAATCTTATCCTGATTAATATATTTAATTTTATTCTCAGGTAACATGCTGGATGCCCAGCCATCATTCTGCTTCTGTGCTCTGATCAAACAAGTCTGTCTTTTAAACCAGTTTTGTTTCATACTGCTTCCCAAAAGAAATTTGCAGAATTAATTGCACTAGACCAAGCACATTATATTATTCTCCTTAGTACTTACAAAGGGTATCCTTAAACTTAAATTTTCTCCCCTTACCTTCATTCTGCTTGATCCTGCAGAAACAGGATATCCTAGAAGCCAACAACTGGTCCCTGAATCCTACCGCTGTAGACTCTTGGGCATGCTTGGGTATGCATGGGTGTAACTGCACACTTCAATGAAGAGAGAAATGGGGCTCAGTACCTACCATAATTTTGCTGCTAGGTTCTGCCCAAAGAGAGAGTAGGTTTGTCCTGGAACCAATCAAGTATCAAAGCAGGATGATAAAGTTGTTTATCCAATCACTACTTGCAAGTAACAGTCTAGCAAATCTCCTTCAAGGCCGGGAAATCCCTGCATTGCTGGGTGAAACAAAATATCATGTTATTTCCTTACTTAAATAAGAAGTGCAAGAAAAATGAGATTTCAATGAGCTGCGTTCACAGCTCTGCACACTTGTCAAACCAGCCTTCAGATTCTGAGAGGCAGGAAAGCCAAACAGAATGCAAACTTAAATGCAAATAAATAATGTACCTGCAGGACACTTGTGGTGGTCCCAGCTACATTTACACTCAGCAAATATGCACAAAGCTTTGGTTTGGGAGGCTATTTACTTATTTATGCATGTTTCCTCCTTTCTCAATGCCTGTTTCAATAACGTGGGAAGTTAAAAGTGAAAGAACAGAGCAGGTGCTTAAGTATCTACTAAGTGATTGTCATACAGAATAGTTGCTTCTCACACTTGAGAGTGGGAAGCCCCACGTCAGCAGGTACAGAAGCAAGAGTTCATCTAAGCACACTGTGAAAACATTAGCCAATGCTCCTTGTTCAAAGATTTTTCTTCCCTGTCATTATCAGTATTTCTCACAAAGTGACCTTAGATGAACTACAGGCACTTTTGAGTTTCCTCACTGAAAAATCAATGATCTCCCACAAGTAAGGGGACATTTCATTTTTCTGCAAAACAAATAAGGAAGGCACTGCTCCTCAGGAAAGGCGTTCTTTTGAATACCATGGCTCCACAACATATTTCAGTGCTCATTATAAATAAATCACATGCCTGAAGTCAAACAGATCAAAAAGCACTCCAAGAAATTGGGACATATTTACCTGCCTCAAAAGTTTTCCAAAATAAAAAGCAATTCTCTCAGAAGCACCTTGTTGTCATCTGTTGCAGAGTACTATTGTAGTAATTAGTGACAGCAACTTGTTAAGAAACTCTTTTTGGTGTGTCCTAACCCCCAGGGAAAAGGAAGGCACTTTGGGCTAATTTGTTCAGCGCAGACAGGCTGAACACATAGCATTTTCAAGGCAGCTTTGACAGGAACTCAGTGTCTGATGGAAGTGGGCACTCAGAGCACTCGGCACTTCTACACAGCTTTGCAAAACCCATGTTTAGAACTAGGCTCTAGAAATGCATTTATTTTTTTTCCCCTCAGAAAAACAAAATAGGCTAACCCAAACCAATGCTACAGTGTATCTTAAATCATATGTGTTTTAAGTAAAAGATGCTGTGATGCACAGAAGGTCTACTACATCTTCTCTTTGCAAAACTTCCTTCAGTGACTTACTGGCCAGAAACAGGAGGGAGATACTAAATCATTTCCTCAGAAATGTTATGAAGGCTTTTCCATTCCAACATCTAATTAGCTTTGGAAAAATTCACTGCAGTGAAGGATGCAGCAATTGGAGTGCAAGGTAAAAATAACATCCTTTCCATGATGGAAAAATAAGGTTCACAAATTTAATCTCTCAACACATAATGCTACCACCCAAAGAGATTTGTATTTAGTGTTTTCATGACAAACAGATCTTGAGACTGCCCCTCGGTCTATACACAGCACTGCTCAGGGAATGATGTTAGAGGAGACTGCAGAGCATAGGGAAAAAACCCCTTTAGTCCATGAGAAAAAAGGAAGGTGAGTGAAGGACGACAACCTTAGTCATAATTACTGAAAACAGAGAAAATTTGTGAAAGGACAAAGTAATTGAAGGGTGTGAGCAAAGCAAGGTGGCAAATGTGTGCATGGGGCAGATGGAAGACTGCTTAAAAGGCAGCCTTTCCTCCTGAGCCTGCAGAGGTGATTCTGGCCTTGATACTTTTCTGGGCAGAAAATTAATTACATTCCTCATGCATTTGTCTTGTTTTGGCAGAGGTTAGCTGAGGGACCACTGGAACCCGCCTGGGTATTCCTACACTACAAAGCCACTTCGAAAGGAAGTGCAAGTGTCACTGAAAGAGGAGAATGCCATTGGAAATGTAGGGTGGCGATAAGCAGTAACAAACACCAGCAGCAGGCTCATCAGCGTGCAGGCTCCAGATGGAGAAGAAATTTAATCCCAGAACAGGTCATCATGGCAGCAACTTCCCTGGGTCTGTCAGCAGCAAGAGCACTGTATGGGACACAGCCAGCCAAGGGCAGCAGACCAGAACTGCCTGCAGGAAAACAGAGCTGGCCCTTGGGATGTGTGGGAGGCAGCACTAAATGGCATGTCCATTCAAGCCCACCTTGTTGGATGCCACAGCCACCAGAAAAATGAATGCTTCAGATTAGTGCCCGTTGCATAAAGGGTCAGTGTCTGCACTTACAGAAGCTGTAGTAATACTGATTTCTTCATTTTGGCCATGACTATGTCCTCTCCATCTGTTCCCCAAGGTATAAGCCACTTTTCTGGAGAACTGCTGGTCCACTGTAAGTACAAGATGGCATCACCAATGGCACAAGTGACAGTGCTGCTCAGTCAGTTGTTTGCAACAAACAGCACGGGAGCAGATGACTTCGATAACCCTGCCAGTGAAGATTTGAACAAGATGGAAATGCTAGGTAGTGTGCTCATCTGCTTTCCTGTTTTTTATCAGATTTCTGACAGCAGAAACAAAAAGGACTAGCAGAGTACAAGAGCACCCACTGCACACTCTCTTTATGACACCTTATAGGGACCTCATCAAAATGTATCTGTAAAAGACACCATTAAGGTGACTGGGCAGAAAAAGGGAACATTCTGGGGGTTCTATGTTTGCTTCATGCATTGGACAGTATAAGCTCAGGAAGTAATCTATAAATAGCTTACAAGGACTTGTGTTCATGACATTATGGATCAGTGTCAATCAATGTCAATCAGTTACTGATCAAAGCAGACTTAGCTTGTCCATATATGTTTTGTCTTTGCTCAAACTGTATGACTTGCATGGACTGAAAATTATAGATATGCAACTTTTACCTTATAACTGTTTTGCATTATACATGTACCATTAAAGCCTTATCTTAAATCCGCAGGTCTCCAACCCTTAAGGGAAATACATTGCTTGAACTCTGCCTTCATACTGCAGTTAAATAAATTTGCCTTTGATGAACAGAAATAACCCTGAAGTCTGCTTGCATTGTAATTCATCTGTGATTTTAATGTCTTCTGAAATTATTCTCTCAAGGTTTTTTTGTCTCTTGCTGAAGGGACAATTCACACTTCACACCAAAAAGTCTCTTCACACTGAAAACCCAACTGTGCTTGAGTTACAGGACCCATAACATACATCTGACAGCTCCTGAAGAATCTAAGACTAAATTTATTTCGTATGGATATATTTATTGTACTCATTCCACAGTACTCTAAACAATTAATAGCATTGCAGTCCAACGCTCTACATCACTGACACTAGTCAGTGTTGCTGAACTGCTGGTTGCCTTCCTAGACACCACCAAAACAGGAAGCTGAGTAAGAGATTAATCTGCAAATTAATCCAGGCAACCAAATACAAGTGTCCCCTCAAAGGCTAAAGACCTGCTCTTATGCTTCATCTCTGTCTCAAAGTCCAACTATAAACGGGTTCCCTACTAGTTAATTTGGAGGGATTAATAATTGGGTGACTTTATAATTCACTTCAATAAGACTGGGAAAACAGATCAATAAATCTTGTCCTTTATCCACCTGCGTGTTCTGCAGTCTGTTCTGCACCTCTGAATGATTAGCATCAGGTATAAAATGCTACCCTGAAGGTTGCTACTGGCAAGTCCCATTCATTCCTGGATCCTCCTGACAACAGTTCATTAATTCTCCAATATTTCAGACCTAAGTCCTGACATCCAACTTACGAGTACATCACATCTTTTCCCACTAAGAGACCTTCAATGATTTTAGCCAGTAATTCAAATCTTCAGCAGTTTTACTACCTATCCAATACATTTGGGTTTTTTTTTTCCATAAAAGACCATTACAGACCACCAGATGCCACTGGCTTTTTTTCCTTTAAAAAGACAATTTGCATATTATTGTCAATGTACGTCTTCCTGGAAAAGATATTGAGGGTTGGAATATTGCAACATTCTGAGATTCTGAGACCCAAGGGAGCTAAATTTATGTCACCAATGCAAGGCATACTCTATCTTGCAAACAAGTGTATGTAACACCTCTGATATTACATTAAAAAATAATATAATTGTTAAAAAGATCACATATGTCTTAAAACACTAAAAATGGAAGAAGTATATTTGATGGAAGAAAGAACTAGAAGAAATGAGGTGGTAAAGAGGTTATGTCATCAACATAATTCAGTGATTGCTCAGTCAGAGCTAGGATTCAGTTTAATATGGTAAAAATGGGCTCAATTCACTCAATAAATGTCCTGTCATTAGATACAGCAGTTAAAATCAATTCAGCATTTCAACTGAGGCTGATGTGTGTCCAAGGAATAAGACATCAGCTTACAAAAGAAGAGCATCTGAGCATCAGTGTGAACTACAGCTTTGAGAGAGCTCTTAAAGACACAATTTGATGTTTACAGATATTTCCAGAATAAGAAAAAAAAAACCCAAACAAATAAAAATTCTGTAGGTGAGCCCCTCAATCTTTGAGGAAAAAAAAGGTATTTACGTGTAGTGGGGCATTAAGAACAAGCACTGCACATGTACTAAACATGCAGATCACACCCTTGAATCCTTAAGCTTGGCCACATTTGACAGCAGCAGCATGAAAAGGAGCATATTACAATGCTGCTGTGACCTCTCAGCTGTCTTGGTCATCTTGACTACATATCAACTTCCATTAACTTGCAGCAGTATGGGAAGAACTGACATCAGCTGAGGATCTTTGGGAAAATTATATTAACTGTAATTATTACCACAGTATACAAAATGAAACTCTCCCCTCTTATCACCAGATGCCAGACTGGGTTACTGGTTTAATCATAGTGTCTGTCAAGAGGACTGCATAGCAGATCTTAGAGAGTGAGAAATGGGCTTTGTAGGCTGCTTCTTCCCTTCCTTCTCCTCATTTGTTATATGCTCATACAGGCATTCCAGGTGGTTTAGCTGCCAGTGACAAAGATTGCCCGAGGGATGAGAGAGGAGCACGAACTAGGAGCATGTAATTTTTACAAGGATTTTCTTCAGTGTCCAGGTTCTAAACAGCAGTTTTTCTAATAATGGAGGTTAAGTCTTCCCACGTGACAACATTTGCAGTTTTTATCTGTAAACAGATTAGAACAACTGCAGGAAGAGCAATTCCTCCTATATATGCAGATGCTGGCATGAGGACATCTTTAATGAGACGATTTCTTAGTGAGGTGTAGAGCACTTCTTCATCCTAACTTTTAGCATCAGTTAGGTAGTTGCAACTATTTTATGCTTTTTTACTTTTGAACGAGGACAACTGTAGTACATAAGCAAAGACCAAGTTTTACCAACGTTTTCTAGTGATAATGAGATAAAATGTGTCCAAAAGTTCTCAGATTGTGAAGCAGCCTGTGAATGTGATGAAGCATTAAGTGAAGCTACCACTACAGCTCTACTGACCAAGAACAAAACCCTTTGGTGAATCTCAAATCAACAAATAGCTTTTGTTAAGGTCTGCCAAAGGAAACAAGCATCTTTGTTGTACTATACCTAGAGAAATGTTGTCTCTCTCCATAAGATCTCCATGGGAGCCCACAGAAGTTTCAGTATCCACTCATTACTGTAAGCATACTTACTCACACCAATCCAGAGCAGATAAAGAGAAGATGGGCAACAGCATACAGCAAAGCAAGAAAACACTTTAGCAGAAAGAATATCACACCAGATAGAATATCCTATCTATCTGGTTTCATGCTCAAAATCTCTGATTGCTTCATGCAGTGGTTCAAAATGTGATTAACTGTCATAATGAAAGAATCTGAAAAATTAATTATCTGTAAAATGTGCAAAAGAACATAACTATTTCAATCCTTACTAGGATTGATCCCATTTTTAAGCCTGACTCAAACATT
The DNA here is from genome assembly GCA_013397775.1 of Eulacestoma nigropectus. Lineage (NCBI taxonomy): Eukaryota > Metazoa > Chordata > Aves > Passeriformes > Eulacestoma > Eulacestoma nigropectus. The sequence goes on along the minus strand of VZTE01004632.1, from coordinate 257,376 downwards.
AAGTCCGGAAAAAAACAATTCAGTTATCCAGTTTAACAGAATACAGGCCACACAAGCTCATCCCAGAATTTCTGTGATAAATACACACTTGAATATGAAGACAGAAAGACACAGAAACCTTCTAGCATCAATAATGCACTAAGCTGGTGATAAAGAGGGGAGTTAAGCTTTCATCTTCTTTGAAGAGAGATAATTCTTGTGCTTTGCATTATCTTGTGGGGACAAGTAAATAGTTTGTCACATTCATAACGGTCTTAATACAACATTCGCTTCACTATTTTCAGTGTGGGTAAACCAAAAGTACTGAAAGGGATTCTGATACATCAGATCTGTCCTGATAGGAGCACAGTGTGATGTATCCTTCCAGCATCATACATATGATGTATATAAACAAACCATTTTGCGTTTGAGTCTCATAGCAATAGTAAGAAATTTGAGTCATTTGGCATTCCAGACCAAGTGCCAAATGAAAAATGGAAAGAAAGAAAAAAATTATTTCTCAAGATGGCAAGAATATTCTTCCTCCTACTTCAGCTATAAACAAAGTACCAGGACAGAACTATGGCTTCCAAATAACTTGACTATTGAGAACAAATATCTAGGCTCTAAGAGTAGTGACTGACATTTATTCTTGATGAAAAGGACACCATTTTTTAGCAGTAATGATCAACACTGGGTACTTACTTGGAATTAATGGCTAGCACAGGGTATTTTTTGCTAATGTCATTTCAGCTGGTATATTGAGAGCTTTTATAGAGTATTAGTGGGTCAAGAAAAGACTTGCTCACTTGCTCGAACTATCCCTCAAAGTTGCTCTCCACTTCAGATGGTCTGTGCTACCTTGTCACAGCTGAGATGGGTGACCTGTGTGTTTCCATTTCTGTCCTTACCTGCTGCACAAACAATTGCACTCCTACACACACTCAGTTCTGGTCAGATATATAGGTTGCATGACTTCATCTAAACAACATTCTCAGTCCTACTGAATTTTTCCCGTCTGCATATGTGTCCATAGCTACATTTTTCTTTTTGTTTTCTTCCTATTCATAAGTAGTATCAGCTGCTTTTAATAAGAAAATAGTTACTTTTCTAAGTATAGAATTTTATTCGAAAAAAATTCAGAGCTCATTCTCTGAGCTCATGGGTGAGATCGGATCAGGAATTTTCAAGAACACACTTTAACTTGTGTGAAGAAATTGCACAAGGAATGTGAAATTTACATGTAGTATGTTTTGGGGGATATGAATGTAATGTAAATACAATTTTTCATTGTTCTTGTATTCCCTTTTTGCTCTTGAACAGCTGTAAGAGCAGTTTGAAAGAAAAGTAACCTGGGGCTGAATTAAACTTACAGTTGAGAAAAATGAAGGACTACTACATGAAATGCAGAATATCCCTTGGGGAAGCAGTTTTAGCATGAATGCAAACTTGTTGCTTTAAGTTTCACATTATAAGTGCTAGCAGCAAACCTTGCAGCCACTTGCTTGAAACAGTCCAGAAAGATTCTTTCACTTCCCAAGGCAGGGTCAGAAGGTAAGGAGGTCTACTTCCAAAACTCTAGGACTGTACACAATAGGGGGTTATGAGATTACTGACCATTCTGCCGCACCAAATGAAAAGTCAATTGACATTCACTCCCTAGTCGTAAAACAGTTCAGAACAGACTGACCAAGTAACAACAAAGAACATGAAACAGAAACACAGCCTTTCATTGCACAGGAAGACATTTGAAATTCCACACACTGTTCTCATCTTTAACTCGGAAGGTTGTGGCAAAGAACAGGCTATTAAAAATAAGTGTATATTGTTAGGGTTTTATATTAAATTAAAAACTCTGAAAAATGACACTTAGATTTTGATTTGCACAGTGCTGTGCTCATGTCCACTGAAATGCTACAAACAGGTAGGATTTCCAAATATGAACAACCAATTGATTTCCATAAGTTATACATTTTTTGAGACCTCTACTCCTTTATTCAAATGAATTTAGATGAAGGCCAGTATTAGGAACATTTCAGCAATAATGCTAATTCATGAGAGGATCCTTACTGTCAGGTTTGTGCAGCAGGATGCTCTGCCCTGGATTGTGGGCAAGCAAGCTGGACCATGCCCTATTTACAAGGCTATCAGAGGTGAACTGAGAGGGGCATTGTGCTGGTTTTGTGTTGAATTATGCTAAAACCAGTCTGACACATCAAATTAACATCTTGATAGTGGGGCAAAGATTTGGCAGATAAGCTGCTAAGCTGATCTGGAGATATATGACTGGCAGTCAATCACTTTACACTATAAAAGTCCAGTCCAATTTCATATGGTTAGGTTCTTCTAACATATCTCTTCTTGGAGTGTTTATGCAGAGTCCTCCTTTGGGTGGGGACGCCCCTCGAAATTTCTCATCAAGGCTGAGCAGAAGAGATATGGCCCCAGATGCTGGCACGGGTGAGTTACATCAACCTCTACTTTAATAATTGTTTCTTTTTGCTAGCTCTATTACAATTGCTTTAATATAATTGCTTTGATAATGTGCACTATCCTATGATACTTTACTAGTAGTTTTAGCTTCTGTACTGTGTAGTAAATAATTCTGATAAAGATCTCTTTGTCTAATCATTTACCATAACAAATCATTCATTTTTGTATAAATATGTCTGGCTTGCCGCCATTAATCCTGAAGTTGTACAAAGGTTCAGTCACACTCTGTAATTTCTTAGACTTGAATTGCTGACAATCTGAGGTTAAGATTGGATCCAACCCCTCCCAGGCTCCTCTCTGAGAAGTTTAGAAAGCAAGGGGGCCCTTTCTGCACCTCATGACTCAGAGGGAGGGCTTCTCTAGTAAACCTTGTCTGAAGGTCCCACTCTCTGCCATGGCACTGTGTTCCCTAGCACTAGCTTAGCTGACATGCTGAGAACAGTGGAGTGTCTCCCTGCTCTGAAATAACATAGACCAAGTGCTAGTCAGTAAAAGTTTAGACACCTCTGAAGTGTCTATAGAGGAATGCAAATTTCCAGTTTCATGTTCTATTTTAAAAATCAGAAGCATTTCATTTTCATCTCACCTTCAGTGACCTACATATCTTCTCATCACCCAAAACTCTGCAAATTTCTTAGCTACCCTTCTCCTGGAAAAATAAAGAATAGAATGAGCCAGGTTTTATAAGCCATGCCGAGAGATGCAGGAAAACTCTTCCAGACAATAAGAAGTACTTCCTAAAACCAAATACCAGCTGGAGGTAACAAGCTGGAACAACTTCTTCTCACTAGATAAAATGTCAAGCCATAGAAGAGACCAGGATGTCAGCATAACAAAAAAATGGTCTCCTTGTGTAAACATGAAGCTCCAGTTAAACCCCATTTACAGATACTTGCAGTCTGGCTGACTCTAAGCACTGAGTTGATTATATCTTCAGTACTTATCATGCAGAGGCAAACATTTATTTTTCAGTTACAAAGGAATTTATCTTCAGATGTGAAAAACAGATCACTGATGGGGCAGAGTGCCTAGGTGCTCAGGGAATAAATGCACATAATGGCACATTCCCATCTCCCTGCTCCCTATTGCCAGTAGAGCCTTGCACTGACCATTCCACATGTGACCATGATGCACAGGATGCATCCCCGAGGGTGCCAACAGCCTCACCAATTCCACACCAGTGCATGTGGGAGGGATTATTTTATACCCACAGGACCACAGATCATTTCAGATTTCTTCCTCCGTCCCTTTCAAATCCATAAGCACAAATGAGCCATCACATACCACATCTGTATTTTAAACAGTTGAAATGGAGGAATATGGGGGTTTTTTCACTGCAATTTTTTGTCAAGACCCTAAAATGCTAGTTTCCTTTACATTTTAAGAATGGAAACCTATGCGAGAGGAAGCAGTGTGAAAACTGTGTCTCTGACTGAAACTTGGCTGCAATGATTTAAATTGTAGGTGTCTTGCTATGTAGCAAAATCTTTATGTTTTCTTGAAAGATATTTGTAGCACATTTCTGCCACAGAACACGTGATCTGTAAGCACTCCAGTGAGTCTGTTAGTACTATTAAGTATCTGTGAGTAACTGAAACAACGTATCTCATTTTTACTTTCTAGAACTAATTCAATGGTTTCACCTTCTTTGACTTTAACATTTTCGGAATCATTTCTTTGACTTGCCTTTCTAAAGGCCAAAGTAAAATTCATTATCATCTACAGCCAGTTAGTAGTGTTGGGTAAAACAAGATATCAGAGACAGCTGCTAACACTAAGTAAAAATTCACATTCCTCAAAAGATGTGCATGGGTGTACACAAGCTACTAAAACTTAGCAAGCGTATTGTCAAACGGCCACTGTTGGGTTAGCTCACAATAAATACCTTGTCAATCTAGTTACAAATTTGTGCCTGAGACCACTGGGTCGCTGACTTTGCCTGAAAATACAAAGCAGATTGTACTGACTGAGCTTTAGCAGCAGCATTGGACCTACTTTCGTGCAAAGTGTGTCTCTATTTAGACAGAAGTAGAGCACACAGCAGTTCAGCTGTGCACGTGTACTGAGCTGAAAACACTGCCTCATTATTGCTACAGTGTCTGATTTTAGTCTCAATACAAGACATTTTGGGAAAGATTAAAAGCATCTCACTGAAGATCAAGAACCACCCTCTGTTATCCTCTGTCATTCCCACACAAATAGTTTTCTGCTCTCTTGCCTATTAGAACAAAAAATAGAAAAGCTAAGTAGAGATTAGGTGCTTCTGAAATATTACCACTGCTAAATGTTTGACTTGATGATAGAAATTAAATACATGCCAGTTCAAGTATTATAAACAGGGTACCAAACATGTTTGACCCAGCCTGTGCTGTTAATAGAGCTGACGCAGGTTTTGTATTATTTAAAGCATGATATAAGACTGTAAGAGATAAAAATGTAAGAGCTTTATCTGCTATTGTTACAAATGAAATCCAAGATGACTGAAAGGGAAAGTGATTAGAGAAAGTGTTTCTTTTTATCAGCTTATTTACTCAGTACACTTGACAATACTTTCTGTAAAGTCAGATTCTTCATGCTGGAAAAGATGAGCTTGTACAGATGCACAATCATTATGATAAAGCTTCAGCCAAAACAGCTTTGGGCTCTGTGTATAACTCCTGCTCTCTTTCTATCTGCCTCCAACCCTATTGAAGGGCATGATACCAAGTAGCCTGTATTCACATTAACTCGGTCATGCTCTAGTGCTGAATGCTGAATGGGGGAATTTGTGCAAATTTACTACATGGATGAGGTTAAAATGTGACAGCTGTTACTCACTGGATGTCCATTAAGCAACTTCACCCCACTTTAAAGTCATGGCTGAATAGGGCTCCTCAAGCCAAAAGCTTCCCTGTTAGAGCCTTTGGACAACCAGAAAACCCTCAAGAAAAAAGCACAACTTCACCTCATCACACAAATGACTCCAGAAGCACTTACCACAGAAACCACCTATCTCTGGGCAGAACACATTGCTCTCATTTTAAGAGTTCTCCTGATGTGACCAGTCAGACCAATGGCTTTTCACAGGCTGCCCCACTCCCTCTGGGTGTCCAGAAACCCCTCTGTGCTCTGCCACTGCCTTCATTTCTAGCTCCACTCTCTACATGCAGGTGCCACAAAGCAATTTGCTCTGACTTCAGACCCAAAGCTCTCTTGCTCCTCTCACACCTGCCACCTTGCTAATCCACTCTGATTCACTATACTTAGCTTGTGGGTTTAAAAAGCAGCTTTCTGGTAACAAGGAACTGTTGGTCCACCTATCCAGCCTACATTCAGTTCACAAATAATTTAGGTGAAAACTTTTTCCCATTTAATATTGATTTGCCTTGAAATCTATATTATGCCACTTTGTTTCTTGGCAATATACCAAGAAAGATGTCCAGTACCTGTGGGAGTAAAGGCAGCCAAGTAGCTGTTGTTTGAAAACAGAAGCTTTTTCTTTTTCTTTTTTTGTAACATGGCAACCCACACTTGCTCATCTAATAAAAATCTCATTAACTGTCAGCTCTGACAGTTAAATTATCAATAGGTCTGAGCAGATTTATCTGCAATAAAGGGTTTGAATTTTTTCCATTTAAATCAAAATATTAAGACTTAAAACCACAGAAAGGACAAAATACAGAATTCAAATAATTACCTTTAAAATGAAGGGGCAAGCAGAACCAGTTCTTGAGTTTTTAACTAAAATCTAACAAATACTAGAGGTATTTCTGTAACGTGACCTCATGGAAGATGAGACCCATGAGAACTTGCCATTTTGAATCTCCCAGCATTCAGCCTGTTTTTAAGAAAAATAAAATCAAATTATTATATGTGAATTTACTAATGTAACTACACTTTTATGAAAAAGTGTTCCAATAGTCAAAAAGGCTAAATCACTGTCTTACACCAATTTTAAGAAAGTTATTTTACTACTCTGCTACTGTTGTATTCACAAACCTTTTCCATCTATTTATATCCATACTTGCAACATTAAACGTCATATTCTCCCAAGAGAGAAAAAGCACAGTTCACTTTCTTGTGTCATTAATCCCAGGTCTTGCCTAGTTACTTTCTTCAAAAAGACAGAATTTATGTTAGATTAAAGTAATTAATGGCTGATGACTCCTACTGCAATACTTACTAGCACGTGACCCTGGTTTCTCTTCTCAAATGTAAATCCTGACTGTAGAAGGAATAATGAAAATCACAGAGTCACTACCTGCAAGCAAGAAACTTTTCTGAGTAAAATACTTTACCTCACATGAACTTAGAAATGAAGCATGGAAAAATCATATGATTATAATAGAACATTGTCTCAGTTGCTTCATAATCACTAAGATATTTCCCAGAGAACATTTAAGAAAAACATTGTTAATAAACCACCAAAAAACAACTAGAAATATTCATTACCCTGCTAGAAAAAAATGTTTCACTTTTGGAACTTCTACTTGCTCTTGTTAAACTTGTCAGAAGAGGATGGGAGAAAGCTGTGTCACTTTCCCATTCAAAAGCTTCAGAGGCTGCAATGGTGTTTGTGATTATGTGTTTTACTAATATTAGGTATGACCAGATATCCAGGAGTTTTTATAGATGCACCTCTACTGGGAAGAAGAAAAATCTTCTGTTAATTTTCAAAGCATAATCAATAAGCCTGTCAACTCTAATGCAATCCATGAAGATATTTAAATTCACAGCAGCTACTTACACACTCTTAGTGGCTCTGGAAGATAGCATGGTGATCCCACAGTTATTTAAACAATTGCTCACCTCTCACATTGCCAATAGTTCAACTGCCCGCGTATTTTGACTCTGTAACTCTATAACGTTTCCTAAAAACAGTCTATGGTCAAATTTTCCAGCTTTGGTACCATTAAAAGTGTTTGAATCACCACTACATACTGAAAATACCTACATATGAGCAAGAGCTTAAGATTTTCTAGGTGCAAGAGCACTGGGATTTTTCAGGAAGGTACTCAGGTTTTAAAGCTGTGCTGTTCAGCTGAAGTCCGGCATGGTGTTACACTTGGTTACATCAGCTGGGAATCTAACCAGCTTTAGTCAACACCCACACTTTTAGTTACAATTGTTATGACATGGTAATTGGTCCTTCATTATAAGTCAAGATTTGGTGTTTGCTAGTCTTCAAAAGGAAAGGAATCTGATGAGCCAGTGCTGGCTTTGCGATGAGAGTTCTGCTATCATTCACTGCTGATGATTTCATCAAGAAAGCAAATTCCTCAGAAATAGTTTTTCCATTCTATCTACCATTTTGGTACATTGCTGAAAATACTTTCATCAGCATTCTCTGCAGAAGCCTCACTTCTATCTGAACTTGCTCATGACAAAACCAAGGTTTGCTTTCTGTTCTTTTACAGGGGGAATTCAGCACAAATACAGGGGAAAGGATGACAAATGGCACCGGGTAGCCAAAACCTGAAGAACAGGATCAGACAGACTACTGACTCATAGTGCCCACATAAACACAGTAAGAATACAAAGAGAGTCATCAACAAATCAAAGGCTAAAATAGCTGCACATACTTTACTGTGTGTGTGCCTTAAACCGGTGGTTACTCTTAGACTACCCGAGAACAAGTACACTGTAGATTGCTGGAAAAGGCATTGCTCACAATTTTGTTCTGTTTATTCATATATGGAAATCTCAGGCTAGGATGATTGCTTTGTCTCCTTACTTAGCACTTTGCCTTGGCCTTTATGGCTTCTGCTTTTTTTAAATGCAAATTTACACTAAAAATTGTCCGTGTTCATAGGCAAAAAATAGTAAACTTAACAAATATATACATCCAAAAAACTTAATCAGATAAATCTGAGCAGCAATATGTTTCTTTCTCTCCTTCACATTATGTTAAGGGAAAAAGAAATTTAAGCAACTTGTGATATTGATATAGTTTCGATTTAGACATAATATTCTTAATATTCTACTGAACAAGTTACTTTATTAACACCCTTCGACACCAGTCAGTTATCAAATGAATATATGCTATACCACTTGAATGTATGACTTTATATCACTGGTGACGCTCCTCACTCAGTAGAAATCTTCCTACAGCTTTGGGCTGCCTGATTCAGGCCTTCCTTGCTCCCCTCAGAATTTTTTTTCATTTCCCCCAAAATGAAAGGCTTAGTATTAGATACAGACAATGATAACTGCAGTGAAAATGTTAGTAAGTCACCAACTACCTGACCCTCACTCTCCAAAACAGCAGATCTCAATGTTTTGAAAAACTACTTATTACTTAAAAAGTGAGATATTATTTCACTGCATTAGTCATTGGACACAGGGTAGGATGCAGGAATGTGGCACCTCTGGATGAGAAGGTATTTAGAAACCTAAGGAGATTTCTCCAGTTTTTCATAATGACTCAGTTTTTCTACAAAGTAGAGCATACAGATTTAGTATTAGTGAGGACTGAGCAACACTATCACCTTAAGAAAAGTGTTTGATCTTGATACAATACGTGTATATTTTGAAAGGAAAAGAAGTTTGCTTAAATATTCAAAGTGATTCATGTATAACTGTTGGAATTTAAGCTTTCAAGCAGGCATTGTCAGAAATAAGGTGTCACAATGATATCCATTTCCAGCACTAACTCCCTTTTTGTACTTGGTTCTTAAAATGTTTAGGTCCATTGTTTTCAATCTGCTTCAGGTTTGTTTCCATTTTCCTAGGGAACAAATTAGTGGATGTGGCACACAAGTTGTCCACATAATTAGATAACATTTCTATGTATTTTACTATGGAAAAAGCCTTGTAGAAATTGTAATAGCAGAAATGGACACCACAATATTAGTTAACCTATCTTCTGGCCCAGAGGGAGAACTGTCATCCCTAAAATTAGTCAAAGAATCACAGAATATCCTGAGTTGGAAGGGACCCATTAGCATCAGCAAAGCCCAACTCCTGGCCCTGCACAGGACAGCCCCAAGAATCACACTATGTGCATATTCCTTGAGTCTGTTTTCAAACAAACCACCCAGACTGAAATGCTATAATCTCACCATTGCCCATCCAATATCAGTGTTAGAGTACTTTTCTTACTTTTTCTAATGACTTGCTTAAATCTGCTTGCTATCATTTAAGTCCATTACTACTTGCCCTAACTGCAGCGCGTGGTGGGGAATTTAATTCTGTTTATTACACTGTTTGATGTAACTGAAGACTTTGATCTCCTCAGTATTCTTGTCAATAAATTTGAAGTTACTGTTCCCTCACCACTCTGGATCCTGACATTTCATGTACATCCCTCCTGATCTGCAGAATTCGGTGCTAAAAAGAGTTGGAGACTCCTATTTCAAGACACTGTTTTTGATGATGCAACCACTTTGGTGTGTGTCACTCCAGCAGCATGACACATTGAGTCATATTTAGTTTGCAATCCTCTATAATGCTTAAATCCTTCCCTGCAATTCTGCTGTCCAGGCAGTCTTGTCCCTATGAAGCCAGCATTCATTTCAAATGAACTGTTAGATAATTCCTCAAGAGTCTGATAACCTGATCATGTCTTCCAATGTGTTTACAGCCTTTTGAATAAATACCTTCTGCATAGGTAAAACATTATTCCTTCATTGAAATCACTGATGAAAATAATGAATAGTACTAGACTCAAGAAAGGTCTTTGAATTATTTTTTATATACTTTTTTTGGCTTTTGATTTGACATTAAAGCACTAATTTTCTATCCTAGAGTAGATTTTTCTTACCAATTCTGCATTTCCTGATAGTCTCACCTACTATATATTTTCCTAGTTCTTTGATACAGTGAAGGAGCATAAAAATCTGTATAAGTTCAATTATTTGACTCCTATTTCTTCTCCCTTATTCATTTTGTCAGAGAAGAAAATTAAATCAGTTTTTTCACAACTTATTCCAGCATGGCACATCCATGCTGGTTGTTACTCATGGCCTTATCATTTTCCAGGCCCCTACAAATTGCTTTTTTTTTAATATATTCTGGTATTTTTTTCAGTTGCAATGACATCTGTATAATTCTTTGGCTGTTATTTTTTGCTGTCTTAGCACAGGTACCACCACAGCAGCGCTGGCCACCACTGCACCAGGCTCCCTCAGTCACCACGGACACGCTGGAAGTGATGACTGTCACAGGGCAGGCTGGTGTGAGAGGGAACAGTGTCTCCAAAACGGGGCTGAGGGGAGAGGCTCTTGGGAGAGGTGAGGGACAGGAACCAGGGACTAGGCACTGCGAGGCACAGCCCAGCTCAGGCAAAGCTCAGCTACAGAACAGCTGATCCTGATGGATGTTGGTCCCGGTCTTGAGGGCAGAACTTTTCCCATTGCATCCCGTTTCGTGAGAGCCAGCAGACAGATACTCCAACTTACAGAATTCAGCATTGCAACAATTAAGGTGGGATTAAGCAGATGAAGGGGCAGCTCTGAAGAAAATAATCAATTCTCTATTTCATCTTTCTCTAGGCAGATAAACAACTGTGGTAAGAAAGTAATTAGTATGCAGGTAACCATCCCACAAACATCCTCTTAGACTTTACTGTTGCCTTCTTAGAAGCCACATTTACCATATTCATATTTATTAATGTTGTCAACCACTTATTTACCTGCATTTTGCTTGCAGAAGACAAACATAAGAATTTAGCTTAGAGAGATGCTGCAGCAGAAGATTCTATCACAGATGCACCAGATAAACTTTACAGATAACAAACGTCATCTTTCACTGACTCTGCCAACTTTGTTATTTCTTTAGCAAGTCTTTTGAGTCCAAATTTCATAACATTCTGCAGTATTTCCAAGTCTGCAAAGATGGAATCAAATTCTCTTCATTGTTTACTACAAAAATCTTGTTTTTACCCTCTGTCTTGAAGCGATTGGTCTCAAAACCAACCAAATATCTTACTTCACACAAAGTTCAACCTTACTGCATAGATCTTGTCATGCTATTTGCATTTTTATTAGTGTGTTTTGCAATACAGGAATGAGGCAGAAATTTATATCATCTCTGACTTAGTTTCCTAGCTGTGGTTGAATGTCAAACAACAAATCTGGACTGTTCCAAACATCTGACAGTTACGCTGAATCTCTGATGGAGCAACAGTCACTCTGTGTCTCTAGAAATGAATGTAAAATTGGAATTTTAAATGTTATTCCAGACATCAAAAGACAACATTATGTCATCTGCTCCATCAAAGCTTTAAAATCTCTGCTGGAGAAATTAAGGAATACATCCTATTTAATTTAATACCTCCTATGATCACACAGCTGTGTGATATGATACCACCAAAATAACTTCTCAAGTAACGAAAACACTCCACACGTTAGAACTCAGAAAGCAGTAATAAATCATAATGATTCAATTTGCTACATATGTTGGATATTACAGCAACATAGAGCACAGCTCTGCATAGTGTAAGAGAAAGACGACATGTGACAAAAATGTAATTTGTAGTTTTCTAAACAGTTCTGATTAACTTCTTTTAAAAGGCGGAAAAGCTACATCTTGCAACAAGAGGCTTGTGTTCTATTTAATCCTAAATTTTCTCTCTAGTAAGACCGCCCTAGATCTTTTTTCAGATCACACTTTAGGTTACAATAAACTTGATTGCTGTTACAAATCAAGCAAATAATTTCTAGGGTACACTTCAATTTAGCTGCCATAATCTGTACCCTTTCATATTTCTCTGTCACATCAGGTACTAGCCACTGGTGCAAGTGGAATACAGGTCCCTAGACCCAATATACCATGAAAGATCCTTTGTTTAGGATTATCCCTCAAAACTGATCTGAGCAACCAGATAACACAACTGCATTCTTGTCACAGAACATATGCTTACCAACAGCTAGTGATGCCTCCCCTGCATCATCCTTCTGCATTTAGGAAGTGTGGTGCTAGATTTGTATTTAAAGGAAACAAAGGTGTCAGGCAAGTAGAAAGAATCCGTGTAAACAAAAAATGGATTGATGGTTGAGTGCCAACTGAGCCATCTGAAGGAGAATATTTTCCTTACCTTAAGGTAATTATGTGTTTATAGGCTATTAGGTATCAAGGCATAAGAAAGCTCTGATTTCCATCTTGAAAGAGCGTGGCTATGTCTACTTATGTCAAATAGCATCATATTTCCTAAAGCCATTTTAATCACTGTTTCAGGAATTAAGAGTTAAAATCAAAGGTGGTTAAATTATGAAAATTCAGGCCAGGTGGCGAACAAAAAGAAGGCAAGGAAAAAGAAGAGTCTGAGGTCAGATATCTAACTTAGTGTTTTTAAAATATATTAATAGCAAAAGGCAGACCAGAAAAAACATTGGCTTTTTACTTGATGAGGATGCTCATCTCACAAAAAGGGACACAGAGCAAAGATATTCAATCCTTTCTTTGCCTCAGTCATCAATACTGATGACAGGCTCAGGGAGCCCTCAAGCAGCAGGACCATGACTGCAAGCATAATAAACACTCAGTCAATCCCAAACTTGTGGGATTTGCTGCTCCAGCTGGATCTCTGTGAGTCTATGGGGCCTGACTGGATTCATCCCAGGGTGCTTAAAGACCTGGCTGAGTCATTGCAAGACCTCTCTCATGATTTTTGAACAGTTTTGGGAATCTAGAAAGGTCCCTGTTGACTGGATGCTGGCAAAGATTGTCACAACTTTGAAGAAGGGCAAGAAAATTGAGCCTGGTAACTGCAGGCCTGTCAGTCTCACTTCAATGCCTTGTAAAATCATGGAGAAGATTATTCTGGGAGGTATTGAAAAACACCTGGAAGACAACAGAGTCATTGGTCAAAGTCAGCACACAGTATGATTATTGAGGCTGTCCTGTGCAAGGCCAAAAGGTGGACCTGATGATCCTTGTGGATCCCTTCTGACTCAGGATATTCCATAACTCTATGATTCATGAGACAAAGCTCTACCCAGAATGGGAGTGTTGCCGAAGTACCTAATGTTCTGCAGATCTTTGTATGTATCTGGATAAATGGGGATAGACATTTCTTGACACTGATATCAAATATACACAGATTTAGACATTCTGATATTTTTATATCTTCCTGTAAACCTAGGGAATGTGTTTCTCTGCTGCTGAAATACCTCTCCTCTGCTTTGCTTCCCTTTTCTACCGTCTCATATTTTTGCCTCACCCAGTCCTACTGTGCACTCTGCTCTCTTTCTGCAAGTGGCAGTGACCAGAAGGCCGGGTGGACATAGGTACATTTAAGAAGATTCAGTTAAGTATACAAAACTGTTTTCTATGGAATGAAAGCAGATGTATCCTTAATCCGGATATGCAGTTATAACGGATTGTCTTAATATAAATTATGCATGTTATGCATAATAGATTATGCATAATATAGATTATACATAACTATTTATTACATGATATATTATGGGTAATATAGAATATGCATGTTCTGCTTTGTTACTGAAGGCCAAATGTAGAACACTCAGTTTATGTTTTACAGCCAATTAAGCAACAAATCACTTGACAGTAGCGTTAAATGATGCACATATTTTCAATCCTAATTTCTTGGGAATCAATGTTATCTTTCCAGGTTTCTGTTTAAAAACTTTAAAGAATTTGATTTTTTATTAATGGCTAGTTCAATCTTTTTGTATTTATATTTGTGGCTATGAAATATGCCAAACATGGCATATGAAAAACCAATTGTTCACATTGCTACAGAAAACACACAGGAGCATGTATTTAGAACCACTTCTCCTGTTCACTCCAGACTATACCCCAGAAGCATTAAGTTTTTTGTGAACACAGAATTAAGTAATCCATGTCCAACTATGGTAGTACAGAAGACAATTTGTCCAGATGGGAAAAGTTCAGTCTCAGTGCACAGTCAGGGTTTCAGCCCTTTACTGAAAACACATTAAAACCATCCAGCCATCACAATAAACACCTCAATAAGCATCTGGAAACCTCTCTGCAAGATATAAGACTGAGGAAAACAAAACTGACTGGGCATATACCACTGAATGTTGCCAATATGAAGAAATGTAGCCAGAAAGAATATAGGCACCTAGGAGTTAGTCACTATAACATCTAATGTTCAGGCTTATAATTAATATAGTGGGGTTTGCAAGCTGTATTACATGTCTAGGCCAACACATGATACCCAATGGCAAGTTGGTGTCTCACCCAGGAATTTTATACAGACATCATGCTGAGCAAATTGTCATCTGGACACAAGGAAATCTACAGGTTATAGGAAATACAGATTTTGCTATGACTCTAGCATATCCTAATGTTCAACAACAGTGCTGGAAGGTTGTGTCTGCTTGTTTAACAGCAAGCAAACACAGCTGAAGTATGGCTGACAGGGAAAACCTGGCCAGTATTCAGCCTACTCCCAGCATACTCCCAACACCCAGCACTCTGAGGGCACATCGCTGCCTGTGGTTCCACAGAACCAGCAACGTCAGCATCACCTCCTGGAGCTGCAACTGCCAGTTTTGAGCTCAGTATCCCACATGCAGATTATTTTTTCTCTAGAGGCACGTCACTTCAACGGAGTAATCTATATTGATGACTGTGTGCCTTTTGTTTATCCCCTCACTTAGACCTGTGAGGTCCTTTTGGAGCTGCCTGCCTTTAGTACAGCATTTAACCACCCAAAGGAGCCAAAAGACTCATTAACTAGAAAGAAAGTTTTAGGCAGCATAACAGAAAGACGTTGATGCCTAGTAGTTAGGACACGTACTAGGGTAAGACCTGGTTTCTGTCTGGAATTTGTTTAAAGTCCTTTGGTAACTGGCTGAATGCAGCCTGTTTCAATCTAAACAGAATTTGTAATAAAAATGTAGTCCCATTATCAGTGCACTGAGCCATTTACTTACTCCCACACACAAGTCAGATTCATGGCAAATCAGTTTACAGAGATCATTTACTCACTCATGAGCGCACCTTGGGCAATATATCCTAATTCTCATAAATTATCTACAGTTTCTAGTGTTTATTCAGAAGAAAAGCATTTCAGAAGGTCGGAAAGGATCATTCCTCTGAGGCTTAGAAATTGCTCCTCTGTCAGTTTTACATCCAGTAAAGGAATATACAGTAATTTTCAGACCTGCATCAGGTTTTGTTATTTTTCTGATAATGGGCTTTTTTTTTTTTTCTTTTCCACAGAAAGAATAAATTCTCATTTACAGGATTTCTGATCTAGTATTTTCTTTCATATTTAATCCAGTACCAAACATCATTTTATGTAATCATCCTAGGACTGTGAATAAGAATAATTTTTACTTATCCCGACACTCAAAATTTGATTGCTTTTATATGGCTACATTTTATTGCAATGTACTTAATGTGCCTCCCCCTAAACATGAGAAAGAAAACTAAGCCACATTAAATTTTGGACACTCATGAAGGATCACACTATTACTCCGAAAATAAAGAGAATCTACTTTTCAGCATTTTACTACAGAAAATTTAGAATGGTTCTATTTAAAAGGATAGAGAAGTTTCCACATGAATGAGAAAAGTGAGGTAGAGCTCTTTGCCTTGCCTCTCCATCCAGGCATGCCACGCAGGAAGAAAAGGCACGTTCTCACACGGTGTGTTGGGGAGCAGGCCCACGACTTGGGGCCCATTGGCACAAGGCATCCAGTCACTCCAGTGAAGGTAGATGAGGAGCAGCACCGCAGCCACAGGGAAACCCTCGAGATCCTGCCCCGCTACGACCTGCTCCTTCTCCTCCCACTTCCCTGCTACAGCTCTGCAAAGCCCCAGGGAACACATGAAGCTCCCACTGCCAGACAGAGAAGGAAGAGGGGGAGAGGTAGGAGCTGCGGCTGCCCCAGCACTGTCTGCAGGAGAAAATTAGACTCTGCTACAGCTTACACCTTACAGAGAGCAAGGTCTGCCCAAAGGCTGCCTTCGTATAACTGGTAGGCATTGATTTTAATCTCATGACTCACTTATTGTGTCTCCCTCTATAACTAAAAGATGCAATAATAATGATTGCAGTCCATTCAGCAGCCAAATTCAGATATGTGGTGTTCTGAAAGGCTGTCACAGACAAAGACTCTTTGGCTTGGAACATTTTTCAAACCCTCCATCTCCCAGGAAACATTTATGACCTGCTTAACACACACTAGTGCAAATGCAAGTCTTTCTAAAGTCAAAATTATAGATACAGATAGGGTATAACTTACTATATCTCTACTTTCCTATAAATAGATTGAAAAATTACTGCAGTTAAAATCTTCCTTGCTTAGTTAAAAAAATTATCCTGAAGCCCAAGATAAACATGAACATGAGCATTAACTATTCAGATTCCTGGCATTTCAGTGGCTGATAACTGAAAAACAAAAAGGTGAAATAAGAACCCCTGACAATAAAAAAGTATCTGGAAAAGAGACAATGAAGATGAATAAAAATTGAACAGGAGCACCAAAACCAGGACAGAAGCCATTGTGGCTCTTCCCAACGACAGCACTAACAACTGTGAGGGCAGCCTGAATATCTGCATAGCTCCATAATTCTGTGCCATGTGAAAAGCCTGTGAAAGCTCCGAGAAGCTGCCTGCTCTATGGATTGCTTATCAGTGCTGATCAGTACTGCTGAGTGCATATCTGCAGGTGCCAGGGATATCAAATGACCTGAACCTAAGAGCAATGGGCTCTAATCTGCAGATAAATTTAAAGACCCCAAATCCCTGCTGACTTAAAAGGAGATTCAAGAATCTCTCCAGCTCCAGATATTCACTAGTAAGAAACACCAAGGCAGAAAAATTAGGGAATATTCCTTGCAGTAAGCACAAGCTCACCATTACCTTCTATCAGTCAGAAGATCCTGGGTAGCCTTAAACACTCTGCAGCAAATAGACAGACAGCTTTGTGGTAGAATGGGCATTTGCATTTGAACATGAAACATACTTAAACAGATAGACCCCACCACCTCAGTTTCTGATTTAATCTTCTCCTCTTCAAATCACCCTAATAATAGTCACTATTTTTAAGGGCAAAAAAAATTAAAGTTGCCCTGTAGAAAGAGCTTCCCCATTTTTTCATATTCTTACTCCCTTCTCTAGACTCATGATCTTTATAATTTCTACTACTGCAATTTGAACAGCTTTCCATAAAATTAATGACTGTACTCTAAGCCTTTAATCTTGTCTTTTTTTGACTGATTAAAAACAAATAGAGTATGATCTACTAAGGAAGAACTTTTCTTCTTCAGCTGACAGAAGGCAAGTTACTCTCAGACTCCCAGATATGAACCTGCTGGTTTATAAATAACTTTCAGACAGTCAGTCAGTCAATCAGATCTAAGCCTCCCTAAAAGAGAACTGAGAGGAAGAGACATGTTTGGACCAAATTCCTGTTCTGAATCCTTTAATCATTAAATTGAACAAGGAATACAGTTTTTTCGTTATACTGCATAAAAATACTTGAGCAATATCTTTTCTATCAGAAAATTTGACACAATTATCCCTCTTGCATTTTTGTAATCGCAGAATCACAGAATGGCTTGTGTTGGAAGGGACCTTAAAGATCATCTAGTTCCACGCCCCACACCCTTACCTGGGATGCCAGCCACTAGATAAGGTTGCTCAGGGCCCCATCCAACCTGTTCTCAAACACTTCCAGGGATGGGCCATCCCTTGGCATGGCCTCCAGTTCACCTAGATTGAAAATACTTTCAGAATTTTACTTGCGCACTCCTGGTGCCTTTAATATCAAACAAGCAGGGTAACCTTCCAGGTAGGAAGGTGTCAGGAACAGACCTTTGTGCCCTTACAGGGTGACACCACGTATCCACCTGTGCTGCACTGAGAATTGAGACTTCCATTCATTTAGCTTCCTGCTGCTTTAACATAGAAAATGCAAGCACCAAGAAGTTGTTGTGCAGCGATACTCCAAGAGGTACAGGTTATTTCATGCTAAGCATCAGGACTAGTGACCTTACCAGCCTGTGACTGTGCTCGGCAGGACAGTGACAGGCAGGGAAGATGATGACAAAGTCAAGAACAACACGAATATAGCTGACTGAAGATGCTGGCAGGGACTGGCAGAAAATTTACTTGAACTGCTCTAAATGAAAAGCATGACTTAAATCGACACCTTTAACATCAGAAAGGAATGTGCTAAGGTGCACTGAGTCTTAGCGATCTGCACCTGAAAACCAGCCTGCTCAGTTTTTTGCCACTGGATAACTCCAATAATATATGGGGCAGGAGGGAGAGGGACACCTCGAAAAGTGCAGATTCTCAGTGTGGATCCCCATGCCTGCACAGCAGCATTTCTAATCTTGCTCCCATACCAAAGTGTCTTTTACGTGCAGGAGCCACACAGGGGAAAACGCCCATACAGTTATGACTGATGTGATTACACATTTCAAGATCAGCGTGCAGCTTCCAAGTTGCTTTGAAGAGATGAAGGAAAAAGGAGAGCAGAGATGCTTGTTTCCACAGGGCTCTGCTCAGGCCTCTTCACTGATGTAGCCAGAACTTACTCCTCAACATGTCAGTCCATTTTAAAACTGAGGTCCAGGGCACATCTCCAGAGAAGATCTTGAGGCTTCCCATTTCCTCACAGGATACCCCTGTTTTGTAAGATACCCACTGGAGTAAAAAAAATCACTTCAAAAGAGGACACTGTCTCTCAGGCCATGTTTTACAAAATACTTTACACAGATGCACATAACTTCCTCTGCCTGTGAAAATTTTCTAGCCTTTCTGATATTAAAGATTCCTTTTAAACAACACTTCAGTGAGTGAGAATCTATTTTCAAGTGGCAGAGCCAGTTTACAGGATGCCATGTTGTAATTTAACAGTGCCAAGTACTAGCTTGAATTTTAAAGCATGCTTTTAGCAGTTTGAACTGCATTTTCCACAAGACTATTTCACCACAGATGCTCTGAGTTTGCTGTTACACAGTCAAAAAACCATGCTTTTGAGAACATTTAAACATCACAATCAAATCATGACTGCCTGATACATCACAGTTGCTGTACCATGTCTAGCAAAAACAGATTATGGAATGTCATACCGATTAGCAAAATAATCTTACAATAATACTATTTCTGGAAAGCAGACATAAACATTCAGAGCCAGTATCTCCAGCTCCTCCAGCAAGCATAAGCATGAGCAATCCAAATTTTCCCCAAGACTTTTTGCTGTTGAGTGCATAACTCCAACCAACCTTTTCTTAGCTGTGTTTAGTCCATTTTCTGACACCTTTTAATTACAGTAATGTTTTTATCTTAAATTTTTCTCCATGCTTTTGTTTAGGTACCAGAACTCAGCTTTTCTCTTGCTTGCTTTGTATTTTCACTTAATTAAATCTTCCTTTGTTGCTACATATTTATTTTTAACTTTTGTATTTTCATGGCAAGTACTCCCTCTGGCAAAGCTTTCTGCAAGAGTTACTGCACCATATTTCTTTCCTAGCACTTGCCACGGATTGTCTGTCCCTTTCCCATCTGTGTGCTTCCTTTTTTTGAAACATAGGAATTACACTGAAAGTGCACTGAATAGATAATAAATAACAACAACAACAACAGTAATAATAATGATCATATTTATTCAGGGGGAATCTGAGTCTCATTGCCTTTCTGCAATAATATATAAACAATCACTTCCCCTCAGGGAAACCTATGTAGAAATACAAGGCTGTTGCTAATTACAATGGCCAAACACACAGCCTTAATGCTGCCAAAATGTCCAAAAGAAAAGAATACAGATGGGAATGGGTAGAAAGGACTTGTGACTGCCACTTCATTCTTTTCACTAGTTCTGCCTAACCCACTCCTTAGTAGCCTCTCTTGTCAGCCTCCATTTCTCATTCCCTGTGTGCAGCACTGGCATCACCCACACTTCGCTGGGCATTGCCCATTCAGATTTCCTCCTGTCCCTGGGCCTCCCACACCACTCACATCAGGGAACATCCGTGTGCCCCAAGCCAGCAGCAGTCAACACCCAGAAGTAGACAGCCCAGAGGCAAGTCAGGAGTGATCAGGATCCTCACCACAAAACTCCAAGCACAAGGAGTGGAACTCAGGGTTAGAGTGCACCTGAAAATACAGTTGAAAAGCTCCTGTTAGTCCTCAATTCCCACAGCTGGGATACTGCTCAGGAAGCTGCCACAGGTTCCCCATCTTCTGAATTTTCTTTCTAGCAACACCCTCTTCCCCAAGTTCCTGCTCCTCCTTTACCTATGTGAATCCTCCAGCTACTACTGAGTTCACAGGACCTCATAAAGCACATCTGGGTTATCTCACCTATCTGTGCTGCTGCCAGGCCTGAGGGTCCTGCGGGAGAGGCAGCTGGCAGAGCACGTGTGGGCTTGGCCTGAGGGATTTGCGGGGGTGATGCTGAGCATCAGCGTGCCAGCTGCTTCACCAGGCCCTCTAAGCAGCACAATGAAGGCAGCTTCAGACCTCCCAAGTGCTGCTCTGTAAATCACACATAGGCCTGGCTGACAACTCCTCCCTCCCGCTTAGAGAAGCACTTTTCAACCAGCCTTGTGCTTGCTAGCATTTTAGCAAGGATACAGGGCACATTAATACAAGAGATGAGTTATACTACACCACAAGCCTGTTAGGTGCAGGAGTCAGTGTTTTGGACACACATCTAGAATTTTTTCAGTGCAATAATAAAAGATCTGTCTCTAGTTTCCCTACTGTTTTCAGCAAGTTTCTTTTCTGTAAGACTACAGCAACACCTATTTTTTCAACAAATCAATATAAAGCATGAATGAAGAAAAATAAGCAGTTCCTGATGTCTTACACAAACTCAGTGGCAAATACATGTGTGCACTTGTGCTCAAGGGAATTTAGGTTTCCAAGGTCTACCCATACCAAAGCTGCTTCTGTAAAACATTCATGCCAACTTCTCTGTGTGTTACTGCTGTCAAGAACAAGAGCTGAATACAAGTGAGCACGGTGTCCCTGCGGAATCATGACGGTAAAAGGGGACCCTCAGGGCAAAGAGCGATTCTCTGCTCACCGGGTACAGATGAGGCTGAGTGGGATCCCGCCTGGCTGCTCTCCAGGGGCGTGGTAATGCACCATCTGTGTCCTGTTGTTGCTTCTGCCATTTCATGCAGCGTCCTTCATTAGCTGTCAAAGTGAATCTCAGCTGAAAATCAGCTTCCCAAGGGCAGTGAAGGGAGGAGAGCAGCATTTATCCCAGGCTGTAAGGCAACAAAAATAGCACATTTCCAAAGCTTTCTCACTTAGAAAAGTAAACTAAGCTATTTCGAGAGTTTCAGTTAAAACAGACATTCTCCACCCATAACTGAATATGGGATTTGGGTTTACTGAGCTGCCCAAAGTGCTTTGCTCCTCACTGGCTGAGCATCAGCAGGCAGCAGCACTTAGCCCTGTTTGAGCAGTTGCCTGGGAGAGCTGCTGGCCCTATCTGCCCTGTCAGCCCTGGTCCCTGGTCACGCAAGGTCTTGTGAAATGGGCCGCATGCCATTCAAGTGAAATATTTATCATAATCATATTTACAAGAGGCTTGGCTCCCAAGAGGGACTGTAGGCCTGAATACCATACCAGAAGTGAAATAACATGTAGTGTAGTTTGTTGGGGCTTTTTCTTTTTCAATCGCATTCAAAAAGTTTGGAGCCAGACAAAAAACCTGTTTTGTTTGGGTCAGTGGCCACAACAAATGCTCGAACATGTCTGATGAGAGTCAGGAAAAAAATTAACTGAGCAGAAAGCTCACTTATCAGCAGAAAGCCCCTCTGCTTGCCACAGGCTCCACGAAGCCCCATGCCACCTCTCTCTGCTGCCATATTGTTTGCTCTGTCCCCATCCATCCCGGAGGTACAACCACACCGGCAGCTGCAGCAGGGCACAGTTATAAATGTGTGATGAAGGCTTTTAAGGCTCCCCAGCAGGTGTGTAGCTTGCGAGTCCGTGCTGTGATCTTATGTGGCTGGTAGGCTATGGGAGAGACAAAAGGGCTATGGAGGGTGGGAGTGGGGTGATGTAGGGAGCAGGGCCAGGCAGGAGCACAGCTGGTGGCACAGCAGTGGCAGGGCATCCAGCAGCCTGTACTCCAAAAGCAGGCGGCCGAAAGTTCCTACTCCATCTGGAAATTAAAGGCTATAGAAAAGGTGAAAAGGTAATGTTTTTTGCTAAAGCTTTTTCCCATGTACAGGACTGGAGGCAGGTCGGGTGCTGGTCACGGGAGGCACCCTGATGTCCATCCTACAGTTGTGGTAAGGGATTGTGCTTGTCGGCTTCATGAATCACTGTCTGTAAAAGGCGGTGTGTTCTTGTGTTTAGGTGGAGGGGAAGTTCAGGCTATGACTTCTTGGCTGTAGCTGGCTGCCTCTTCCCCTATAACACTTTAATACATTACTCAGACACAGAGTCAGATGATTCAACAGTCTCCTCTAGTTATGTCCAGTTACTTTCTGTTTCTTGACTTTCCCCTCAAGTCTCAGTGTGTGTCTGTCTAGCCAGTCACTCTGGTAACAGTCCACTGGAATGAACAGTTTTGGGTTTTCTGTACTTGCCCTTTTTGAGGTTTGTCTACACACTTCCATGAAGACTCCCATGAGCTGGTGTTGTGAGCCGCAGTAGAGCACAACACTGTGTCACCTGGTGGATCTGCAGCACACTAAGTGCTATTGTTCAGGCACCGAATTTTCTCCTAAACATGGGTGATAGAAGCTATTGGCAACACTACCAGAATCTGGAGCTTAGAGCATCTTTTTAAGTCACACTGGGATGGTTGCTGAGCTTTGTTCAATGTCTGTATGCAGCTCTTCAATAGATTGCAGTGTAATTATCTGAAATATAAGTTCAGATTCCCATTCTCCTCAACAACCAAGGAGTACGTGTGATGGACAGGGTGGGGGGTGACACAGTCTAATGTGGCAGAAGCTGAAGCCTTTGTGAGGACCTTTGCACAGCTAAAATTTTGTAAGAAAAACAGCAGCATCTGCAGGGGACCATACAGATGTTGGGAGTCAAGAAAGTGTGGTTTTGGACCTCTGATTTGGTTGTGACTCAGGGTTGAGAAGCCACATTTGCCTAACACAGGGGATCAAGGCTAACCTCTTCCCATGGGACGTTGGGAGGATCTCTTTAATGACCACCCTGTCACACTATGTGCTCTAATTTATTCCAGGTGTGGCTGGACCTGAACACAAGTAAAATCTCTGGGAAGTTCAGATGCTTAGCACCTGAAAATCTTACTTTATTTTACAGAGCTAGAGTTCAGGATCCACAAGGCAAGATAGATCTGTCCTTCAGCTGCTAAGATTTTAAGTGTGGCCAAAACAACAACCCTTGCTTTTTCCCTTAAATATTCTTTGTATTCCTGTGCAATCTAGGCCTCATACAAAAGCCACAAATATGTGTGTGCTCATTCTCAGCTGCCAATTTTGCTAAATATGAGTAAAACTCACTTAGTGCCCACTGAGTGTTTTATTGTGGCAACAGCTTATTCATTTCTTAAAGGAATTATATATTTAAACTGATGAAAACAGAGCCTTGCCAGCCAGGACTATAACACATCCTGCTCATAGTAAATCCTGCTCTGGCATGTGTGGGCAGAAGCTTGTTCAGGGCATTTTCCCAAACATTGTTAGGTCAGAAAAGGGACATTCATCCTCTGTCAAAGACTGAAATCTGCACAAAACCCCACTGGCCAGTCTTGTCTTTGCTCTGTTTTACCCATCAGTGGCAAGGCAGTGCAAGAGCTTGGGATGTCATTGCAGCCCTGTGGCATGGCCCCACAAACCAGATGGTTTTTTGGCACAAACATGATGGTAAAGGTGTGCAGAAAACGGCAGCTGGGAACCAGGTTCGGTGGCATCCAGTGCAGAGGCTCTGAGAGTGGGCTGCAGGCTAGCAGACTTCCCTTCCTTCCCTCATTGGCAGTACTTCTGGGTGGTACAGTCTTGCTAGTTCAATTTTATTAAGCAACTTGTTTTGCATCCATTCTCATTTTGTAATTGTATTTCTATGTGTAGCTCAGACTGAGAGCAAGAATTTTATATAGACAAAAAAACCCTCCCTACTCTTTCTCTTATG
Source organism: Eulacestoma nigropectus (assembly GCA_013397775.1). Lineage (NCBI taxonomy): Eukaryota > Metazoa > Chordata > Aves > Passeriformes > Eulacestoma > Eulacestoma nigropectus. The sequence continues at coordinate 232,898 of VZTE01004632.1, read as the reverse complement.
AGTGCTCTAACTGGTGCACAGGATTATTAAAAAAAAATATCCGTGTGAGAAATTGTGAATCACAAAGAGAAGCGTGTAAAGAATATTAGAGTTGCAAATCAGTAGAAAGTCTTCGTGAAACACTTAATGTGCACTTGCTATGCTGAGTCTTCAGCCATTAATCCTGTTTGTTTCCTCCTGTAATTGTCCTGATTTATTCGCACATAACCTCTCTTTCTAGTGATACTTCATGATCCAAACTCTTGAAAATTGGGGGTCATTATCAAGAGCCCTTGCTTTGGATAGGTTACAAATGCATAGCCATTTGCAAAGAATATTTCTTCAATGCAGCATTCCTGCATTTTATTGATTCGCATGAGGAATAGAAACTTTGAACAGAATGTCAATTTTGTTGCAGGGAAATTTAACAGCTTGATGCACTACCATCTGTTTAAGGGAAAATAAGAATCAAGCTGATGTTAGGATTTAATGCTATAATAATTCTTTAAATTGTACAGCAATACTGACGGCAGATTCATTCTTTGAGCAGATTGATCTCTTTTGGAGGTGCTGTATGACTGCAATAATGGACAGAATTATTTGGTCTCTTAAGCAGGAAAGACAGGAAATTTGGTACATGAGAAGAAAGGAAGCCAGAGAGAAAATGATTAACCACATCGTCAGCAGAAGAGTCAAAGGGAAGATCAGCACATTGGCTTTCCTGCTGAAGGCAAGATAGCAAGCAAGGACAGTAGCTGGTGGACTGTGAAACCAAACTGCCAGGAGCTGTTGATACAATTGTACCACAGCTGGTGTTCAGCAAGTGATGCTGCCTTCCTCATTCTCCTTGTGCTTTTGACTAAATCTCTTTGCATGTTTTCTAGCATGGGGAGCCTTCTGTGGCAAGTCATCTCTACATTTTGCTTGTGCAGCATCCAGCACCACGCTCATAACCATTGATATTTCTACAAATGATAAATTTAATAATGACAGTACCATTTGCTTTTATTTTCTCACTGCCATTCATTTTGCTTGCTGATCTTTTGCAACATAATCTTTCTGGCTCCCATTTCAACCAAGAACATAGTCCAGCAGTTAGGCTCAGTGCTAAATCACCTCTGCACATCCTTATTATACTTCAGTACTAAAAGTGCTAAGAACCACAGAGGAATTCAGGATAGCTAAGAAAGTTTTTTCCCAAAGTGTCATTTATTTGTGAGGATTCTCCAGATGCATCTTCAACAAAATGAAATAGATAGAGGACAGCTAAAATATTTTCCCTCTCTCTAAATTTTTTTTCCTGTTGTTTTTCCTTAATCATTTGGCTAGAATGCAGCATATGGGAATGGGTGCTCAGTGTATTACAGCACATTAAAAGGTACAAAGAAAAATAAAAGTTAACCAGGGTATTATGGTTAATACTGATGCTCCACCTGGACAATTACAATGGTTAGGTGCTGAAAGCTGCTGACGCCTGTAACCACTGTAATCCTCCTATCACTTGCTATCATCAAGCATCAGACAGCCTAGTTTATATTAATGAACATAAATATATATTCATTTTGTATTTCTATTCATGAAAAATGATTAACATATAATGGGAGTTCTTGCTGCTTCCTTAAATGAAAAATTATATGAAAAAACTTTCAATTGTTCTGGCCTGAAGCTGTCCAGAAATAAAAGCATCACAGAGAAAAAGCATTCATAAATGAAATAGTGGTAAAATAGAAAAATACCTTGCAGTACTAAGAGCTTTTAGTAGAACTTTTCCTCTGAGTGTAGGTGCTAAAATTATGTGCTATGCTGAAAACAGCTCAACTGCCTAAATGCAATCTGCTAATAGGAGCAGACTTCTCCATGCCCCAGGCTGAAATAATCAGGTAAGAATTTTGCAATTACTTTATTATCCATTAGGGGAAAATCTAACTAATAAATGTTATTAAAATCTTAGAAATTGTTCTTTAAAAGCCAGCAGGTCAGTAGAAATCTGAAGGTGGAAGTGCTGATACTCTAAGAGGTGCTTGGGACTCGACCTTAGCTAAGGGATGGTTACAGTGATGAACTAGTCTGGGCTGTGAAAGCTGATGACCATCTGGCTGCCATGAGTCTGAGAATGTGAAACTTTTAATCATGTAAGAAGCAGCAAAGGAAATAGAACCACAACCTTGGCCTCAAGGAGGGAACACAATGGCTTGTTCAGGGATCTGTTAGGCAGGATCTCACAGGAGGCTGCCTTGGGAAGCAAAGGGACCCAGGCATGTTAGTTGACCTTCACTGACATCCTCATCAAAGCACAAGAAAAGTCCGTTCTGACACGTGGGGAGTCAAGCAAGTGTGGCAGGCAGCCAGCGTGCATGAACGGGCCCTCCTGCCCGAGTTCAAAGAGTAGGCAAGCACAGAGATGGTGGAGAGTGTTTGCCACCCAGGAGCAAAACTGAGACATTACTTGAGTGAACATTTACTAAAGCCAAAGCTCAGGAAGAGTTAAAGCTCATACGGGACTCAAAAGGTGCTTCTGGAAGTACACGAACAGTGGAAGAAAAATGTGATCCTGCTCCTCAGAGGCCAGGTGACCTAGTGACACAGGACATGGAAAAAGCTGAGGTGCATAATGTCCTTTTTTTGCCTTTTTTTTTACTGTCGAGGTCTAGCCTCAGGCACTGAAGCCCTGAAGAGAAAGACAGAACAGGGGAGCACTTCAGTTACGTGGACATAACTAAATCCATGGAGCCAAGCAGGGTGTTTCCGAGGAAGCAGGAGAAGGAGGTGGTGGGAACGTTTAAGGTCAACAAAGACAAAATAAGCCCTGCATCAAGGGCCAAATAACCTCAGGCCGACAGTACAGCCTGAGCCCCAGTGGTCAAAAAGCAGCTTTGCAGGAAAGTACCTGGGGGTGCCAAAGGAGAAGAAGTGGAGCATAAGCCAGCCATGGGCTCTCACAGCAAGGAATGCCAATGGCATTGTGGGCTATATTAGTAAGAGTGTGCTCAGCAGGCTCATGGAAGGGATTGTTCCCTTCTGTTTGGCATGTGGGAGACTGCAGCTGGGAGTGAGACTGCATCTGGAGTGTCACGTTCAGTTTTGGGCTCCCCAGTGCAAGAAAGATAGGGAGAAACTAGAGCAAGTCCATGTTTGATGGGCAGCCAAGACTGCCATCAGCATTCACAGCCCAGAAAAGTTTATCCCTGTTAGTTTGAGTCAAGTAACTCAGTTAAACACATAATTAACCAAGTGAAACACATCAGTCCGTGATATACAGACCAGGAAAGATGATCTCCTATTCTGTGGATATAAAAGAAAAGAAAGATACAATGGAAAACAGCATAAAATATTTCTTACCCAGAATGAGAGACTTGAAACAGAAAATCATTTAGCATCAGCCTGCGCCTTTAGGGCACCAATGCAGCAACTTAATACTTTGCAAAAAAATTAGAGATACTAACCATCTTCTAGGTTATGGTTTAGAAACAATGTTCCATAAATTAATGTTTCCACTGGTGTGTCAGCAAGCAAGAGTGTCAGGGAGCTGGCAGAGATGGCTGGAGTGCTGTAGAAGCTCAACTTCAGTGGGATACAGTTCCATATCTACCTATCATGTTAACAACAATATGAAGAATAAGAATGGTTTGTGCTTAGAAACACTGCCTAGTTAATTTCCATGTATTAAAGCTTTAAATAAAGATTTGTATCCTAGTATCCGATGAAAACATTGAGGCTATTATACTAAAATAAACTTTATTAAATATTTTTGCTGTCATCAATAAACATATAGACAGGATCTATACAGACACATGTATATTCTTATACATTAATGTACATATGTTTATATTTCTCAGCTCTAATTCTTCTATGACATTTGTGTCATACTGTAACACGTCCAAGTTTTTACAAGGTAACATTAGATAAAGCTCCCCAAATATTATTATAAAAGTTAAACATGTCAACTGTTTTCCCTTGTCTACAGACTTCACCTTTTCCTAATTGAGAAGTCGTGAATTTATGTGAGTTACTCCTCATTCCTCTGAAAGATGGCACCAACACCTTCTCACTTCTCTCTTCTGTCAAAACCTTCTACCCAGTTATATAAAGGCTTAAAGTCAGTCAGGAATCCAGCATTTAGTTCAGGAACAGGCACCTGACAAACTCCTTTCTATCTCTGCCACTGATTCTATCACACTTTTCCTTTGCAGCCTTCAAGTACAGCCTCTCAGCATACGACCTTCCTTGCTTCCTCTAGCTGGACACCAAAAATAAAGATCCAGACGATCTCTTTCTCACATGGTGCCTTGTCTCAGACTCCCCACGTCTGTTGTACTGTAAACTCTGGTGCCTGCTACAAACTTCATCCTCCTGTGATACTGTAGTTGGAGTTTCTTAACAGACTAAACCCAGATTCAAGGCTCCAAGTGCTAAAAGCCCAGAGTACCAATGATGAACACCACCGCCCCAATCTAAAGGCCTGAAGTAATTCACTATTTTTCAAATAAAATCCGGGTGTGCCACTTCTGAATTGGCAATTCTGTTGCATTCTGCCGGTGCTGCAGTTCCCCATCTCTTCTGCTACCGTCTGTAATTTTACTCTGCCTCTTACGTGGGCCACTGAAGCTGCTATGGCTGGCCATCTTTTCAGCTTCTTGAAAGTTTCTGTTGGCAGTAGATACTTTCTCTCTGGATGCCAATACTGTCACTGTGATACCACTACTGCTGGGAAAAATGCCTGGCCTGCCATGAGGGAACAGCCAGAGCCAGACCTGGAGCTTATGAAAGCCCTGTATTCACTTATCTGTAATATCTGTGCTACAAACTGGCTTATTCCAGATAAAAATCTGGATTTACTGGATCTTTGCAAAAAAACTGATATGCAGAATCCTTTACCTGGGAACTCCTATGGTAATGCAATGCACTGCAACACTGCACTGCAGGAAGCTCTGTGTGACTACTACTGTACTGTGACTACTACTACTACTACTGTGTGGCTACGAAGAGTCTGCAGGCCTCAAGGTGCTTCTGAAAGCTCCAGTCCCTCTCCTGCCCCCTCTCCTTCTTGACCAGTGTCCTCCTCCCAAATGACAGAATACGAGCTGTAGGAAAGCTGCCCTACCCAGAAGTTCAGCACTCGAGAGGTGACTCTTACCACAAACACGAGTCTCACAGATGGGGCAAAAAAGTCACTATTGTCATTAGGGTCCACTGAAAGAGATCAAAGGTACATTACCTGCAGACTGTATATAATCAAAGGATGGATGTCATTAAAGTCCCTGGCTTCTCTTCAGACTCTTCAGTGGAAAACACAGTTCCACCCACAGATTTATGGAAGAGCAGCCTAGCGACAGAAGGCTAGAAACAAATAAAAGAATAAAATCCAGGTCCAGTACAATCATCTTTTGAGGAAGAAACAGAACTTAAAGGAAGATGCAGAACTGGCAGAGACCTGCTAAAAAACCCCAATATGTACCAGGGCTACCATGCGCAAAATGCATGAAAGGTACCTGGAAGTTGAGCCATGCAAGGTAAAATACCAGGCAATATACTCAAACCTGATCCTGCAATAAAATAACTTCATAACCTAGAAGCTGTTTTAGATCTGCAAACACTCCTCACAGTGGATCAAATGTGACCTGTCAGATGATTTGGCTGTACACAAACCCAGCACAACTATTGCTGAAACCTTACCATTATTCTCAAGGTTAGCAAATATTTCTTGACACTGCCAGTAGACCACATGCAACAGAAATACTGTACATTTTGCAAGCCTCCCTCTACTTTTGTTTATTGATAAGCATTAGGTGAATGACAGTAATTACCCCACTACCTACTGTTCTAACAAATGTATCTTAGCTTTTTGCTTTCTAGCACCTGCTTATGCCTGTCATAAACTTTGCAAAAGGTCTGAATTGGGAATTCACAGAAATAGTGTTCATACTAACAATAATGAACAGAAACATATTGAATACTGAGGCAGAACAGATACCATTCTGATTTCCCTTGCACATACATACCAGCAACAAATTTCACCTGAACAGCACTCTGGTAATAGAAACCATTATGGCCAAAACAAACGCCTCTAAATCTTCAGTGGCTTTCACTATAATCTAAAAAAACAAGCAAGAAACACCAGGAAAGTAAAGAAATTAATCTGTTTGCCTGTCTTGTGATTTTCTCTTCTGAGGAGATGCCCTCGTGTTACATGAAATCAGAATTAATGACTTTCTCAGAGATTTACATGACAGAATTCTAGTGAAAAAGGCAAGTCCATTTCTCAAATGCTCCTTTTACTTCTGAAGGAGGCTGCCAGTCTAAACAAGACCAAGATTTTCATTTGAGAAAATATATCTATAAATTAAAGACTAGGGTATTTTTTTTTACTTCTTGGTTGGTGATGCTGGTTTTGCTTTGTTTTGTTTAAAAGAATAAACATTTGAGGAGCACATCTGAAGTGATTATTAAAATTCTAATAAGAAAACAAAACCACAAGTAATGTTTTAGTTTAGACAGCAGGCAAATAAGAGATTTGAAGATCTCTAAAAACACACAGTCTTGCCATTGCTTCCAAAATAGCGGGGCAAATAGCCAAATAAAAAAAAAAAGAAGGCATTTTAGTAATTTACTACAGCAGTAGCTCATTAGCAATGACGAAAATGTGTTTGGGGAGGATTCACTTGAACATAAAAAGCAACCACAGAAGCCTTTAAATTAAGTTCCGAAAAAATAATTTTCTGTCTCTAAGGCTGCCTTATAAGCACACCAGTGTTTTGTCCTTGCAGTTCTTATGTAAAATTTTCTGTGCATATGCCTCTAAAACTGCTGTTTCCTGTGTTCCTATAATAGCAGGAAATCTATGGAATGTATATGAAGATCCAAAGTGGAATTAACAGCTACATTCTTACTTAGTCCTAGATCATTTTACATTATATGGATTCCAGTTTAATTCTTCTGTACCATCACATGGTTGACTGTTTTTCACCCCATGAAATTTTGCTTCTGCTAGATGCAGTTTTAATTTAAGGGATATATTTATATTTCATAATGTAACATAATTTTATTTTCTCTGTATCTTGTATCTTAATGTATGAAAATTACATTCTCCTTCCATACTTCTTAGCCTTTCGTCTTCTACCACCACAAGAGAGCGAGCACCCCCTTGCCCATCATCCCCACCCCACTACCTCCTCCTATCATTTCTCCAACACTTAACTCCTCAATAGTGTGGTCTAATAACTTAAAAAATAACCATTCTGCTACTTATTGGGTGAAAAAAATGCCGGAGTCCAGCCTTATGTATCCTGGATGTACATTTTCACCAAAAAGGTATGAAATACCATGGAATTTAGCAAAACTAAGTTAAACATGGAATTAGAAAAATTATTACATTTTCTAAAGCAATGAAAATGACCGACAGGTTTATTCAAACTGTAGAGATCAAATAAACTAAAAAGAAAGAATATAACACCTATAATGGATTCAGCAAAAATCAACTGGTAACGAAAGAGTGACTAACTCTTGACAGAACTTTGTAGACTATCTGTTCTTCTGGAAGGCAATAAACTGCTCAGTAATTACTATAATATGTGACTTTGCCAGGTGGCCTCCAGGGAGGACTCATTTCATTCCCATGGACAGCCTGCAACTTCTTTTGGATCTTCTCAAGCTGTTCTCTCCTCATTTTGTTTTCCTGAGAATAAAAAAGATGTGTCAAAAAAGAGCCCAAATCAAAACCACAAAAAACCCCCCCACAAACAACAACTCCACTAACAGAAAAGTTACAATTATTGTTATGCTTTTCTTGTGTAAAGTGAAAAGTAAACATGCAATGGAAATTCGCCTTTTGGAATTCGGTGCATTCCTTTTAGAAGTTCAGTCACAGACATTGCACAATGACTGCACAAGAGGCTGCACACTGAGTGTCATTTACAATTACGGTGACTGTCTCAAGGATGGAAGGGTTTGTGCACTGTGAACAAAAAGCCCAACACAAGGCCTAGTGGATTAGGTACTGTACTGGTCTTGTATGCAATTAGTCTCATATTAATTACTTCTTGTCTTTAAGAGGATACCTAAATCACAATGCAAAATATGTTGTTCTCGTATCATGAGAACACTGATGCATCATCGTAACTCTCCGTACTTACTAAATCACACTTGCCATGTACTAGAACAAACTGGTAATTAAACAATTTCTTTTTAAACAAAGCTTATATTATAAGCACTGCAAAGTTCTACTTCTATCTTCTATTGTTTCAAACAGCAATGGGGCAATTAGGATGATGAGGGACAAGCAAGATACTTGCAATACTTTTTGTGTCTCATTAACTAATGATTTTCAAGAGATCTGTCATTCGAAAATAAAGTTGCAATTATTTATAATTATTTTTGAATTTCTAATTAGCTCTATTCTATATAAAATAAGCATCCTTCTTTGCAAAGATGACTGCCATTTCACCCTCAGGAGGACCAGCATCTAAAGGTGCATCTACATTAGCAATTTAGTACACTGGTGAGCTCTCTATAGTTGCAAGTTTTCCTTGTAATCATACTTGCAGGTTTGTGGTGCATATGGGCGACTTAAAAGTAGATTTTCTGTTGGTGGAACCAAGGTTGACATTATAGACCAGAGTATGATTTACTGTTACTCTCACATAACCCATGATCCTATCCCTCTGATGGACACTGTATATCCACAAATTCCCAAGATGCTGGGTGTTTGCCTGCCACTCATATGTGAGCAGAGAAATGATGAGGTAACCGTGGCTGAGGGAGCAGACTGGGAAATGGGTGTGGAAGTATTACTGTAAAAAAGGGAGTTTGAGTGGAAGTTTTCTGTGGTTTACACATACACAGCAGTCAAACTACTAATGTGTCCAAAAAGTGTAAAAAGCAAAGCAACACACTGAAGTATCAACCCTATCAATACGATTTTAATCTGTGCCCTTTAGCTCTTTGTCTACATAAATCTGAAGATCCAATTCAGTTAGGAACATCTGGTCTGGCTAAACAGACACACAATAACTTCATGCTGCTACTAGTAAGGCTGATTAAAAGCAAAGCAAGGTTTGCATGGAGAAGGAATGTCCTTTGCTACAATAAGCAATACAAAAGTTCTTCACAGTTAGTATAATAAAAAATATTATATCTCTGTACAAATTGTATCTTTCTGGATCACATGGAGTAATAGAGACAAATTGGGCTTGCAGCACTGTGACATTCTGACTCTTCTCATCCTTCACTTTTGTCTTCTTTCTCCTTCCATAGAGATCTTCCTCAGATGAACACAACTAGTGGCTTTGGGTCTTTAGAACAAATTCAAGATATTCTAAAATTCTTGAAGGGAACTGTTTACTATCCTAAGAGGAAAGGAGTCTGTATTATCAGTGATATTTTTCAAAAAAGACATCAAAATATGTCAAGCAGTACAGATGAGCTTGGGAAGAATATGCTCTAATGGAATACATATATGATTCATGCTCCTGCTTCAGAGTCTTTGCACATATCCAGTCAACTTATTTTTACAAAAATCATAGAATTATATTGTACAAGGATATGTATACCATCAGGACAGGTAAGTGAAAACTCATTAAAAATAAGACTTATTGCAGCAGCATTGGCACACATTAGAGAAATTGCATGCTACAAAGAAACATGCATATTTTACGTTTATCAAGCACTCTCTAGTGAACACATATTGCGCCACATATTCACGTATGAAAAAACCAAACCAAAAATAAAGCATACACCCGTGCAGGAAGGGAACAAAAGTTGCTTTGGATTTTTTAACTGTGCTTCAGTTTTGAATGTTTGGGTTCGAAGATCCAATTTTCATTAATGAATCGCAGTGACAAGGAGGAGTCTTGAGTTAATTTAACTATTTTTTAAAAGATTAAATTCGAAGACCTACTGGCCTTCTCCCTGTCTTCAACACACACAAAGCTTTTATGTTCTAGTCCTAATTACAAATTCTCACAAGACATAACCAATATAAATATTCCATGGAATAATAAACAAGATGCTATTTGCACTAATTGAAAAAGAGTAACAGAACCAATGAAAGATTAAATCAATAACTGCAGCTTGACTTACACTAGATCAACTCAACTGTAAGGCTTAGTTTCTGTGGAAGTTTCCTACTCAACAGCCTAGTAAGATGAATACATCTTTCACTTATGAAGTTCTAGGATGAGCACATTCTTTAGCAGTACGACTGCCACACAGAAATTGAATTTTAGATATAATAGAAGACTTACAATATTTAAGGGGTGTAACAATAGCAGCCTTATTTCTAAAATATTGCAATGACAGTACGTGAAAATTCCAATATAGAAAGTATTTTCAGAGAGATCTTCTTAAACTACATGAAATTCATAACCCACATCAGCTACTTCTAACCCAGGAAAGCAACCAATCCATGGGACTTATCCAGTACATCCTTTCTTGATGTTTTTAAACAGCTTTAGAATGCCAAAACCAGATGTTGCACATGCTGAAATTCAAGGTAAAATGTCAAACTTCTGCAGCTTTTAACATTACTACGCTGGCCTTCCAGAACTATTTGAGAGCAGCCTTACTTCTCATTGGCTCATGGTAGGTTGATGTTTACCACAGAAAATGGACAACATAACTTATCTAGGATACTCACTTCTATCCACAGTAAACAGGTATCAAGATTAATATCTCAGAAATAATGGAAACTAAACTGATCTGTCATTATTAACTTTCTATGTGATTATTATTAAAGTCATTAATTTTCTACGTGATTCTTCTCCCCATTCCACCCTTCAGAATAGGTGCATGTCAGTGACAAGGGTCAGACACTGGTACTATGCAGTAAGTAAAAAATGATCATTTATCAAGCTAGATTGGCTTCAAGAGTTCTTGGTGAGCAGCAAGAAGCAAATGATAGGAAAGAAACAAAATAATCAGAAGCTTGAATTTCCAGGCAACACTAAAGCATCTCACTTCAAGATTATCCTTTTTATGTTAGTATTTTACAAGTGTTAATAGCCTTTTCCAGGGCGTTTATTATCAGGCTTAAAAAGTAATCTTCTCTATGCACTTATGTTATCAAACACTTGCACAATGACCTCTAAAGGTAGAAGTAACAGAATTTCCATTAACAGAAAAGCAGAATGTTTCTTCTATTTTAGAAGAACTACAAGGAGATTTTTATGTCTGCTTTATCCATGCATTATGGTCAACACCAGCTTCAGGAAAGCTGAGGATGAATTTACACATTTATTTCTGTTGAACGTTAATGAAAACATATTAGAATACTTTTCACTATATTACTCCTATTTTATTTCCCTTCAAAACAAAATCCTCTTAGTCAAAAGAATACTCTTAAAAGGCTTCCAAATCCTGCCCTCAGATCTGATGCTATCTACCCGCAGGCAGATGTCATCTTAGTTCCCTCGGTAATACAATGACAACTTTACGGTGTTTCCTGCAGTTCACTAATGGTCAGTATTTTTTCTGTAACTGTACAAAGTGAGACAATATTCTGGCCAAAAATGATGACAGAGCCATTTCCCAATATGCTTTCTCAAATAAAGGTGTGTAAGCTGCAAAAAGACAACATAAATTTTGAAAGTAAAAATGTGAAGACTGGACATGAGACACATGTCAACACTTGCACACAGACACTGAAAATGAGATCATTTTAGAGATACCTCTGCCAATCAGTTCAGTACCTTTCCCATCCTACACTCTCTTATTTCTCATGTAGGCACATGTATATCCAGTTAGATCTGGTCATTCCTCCATATAAACTACTAAACTTTATATTCATAATCCCACTGAAGTGATGACCTCAGGAATTTACACACGATTTGAACAGGGGAGCCTGTGCTAGGCAGCATCTTTCACTCCCAAAAATCGGGATAATTTTTTTACCTTCATACGGAGTCCAGGACAGCAAGGAAGACAAATGTACAATGAGAAGTAACAGTCATGCTTAGGTACAACTAAGCTGATTAGGATAGCCCCAGTAAGCAGAGCATACCAGGCCAGTGCATTGGTTACTGCTGAAAGCATAGTACTCCCTACCATGGCAACCAGGAATATTGACCAAGCAAGAAATAACCTAAGATCAGACATTAATCATTTGCTAAACTGAGCTGAAAATCACTTGACAATCGGGACCAGAGGAAATAGCTCTTACCAATGATTACAGAAATGAGAGGTATTCCAACAGGGGACCAGGTCAAACATCTTGAAAGATCTAAACCTAAGACTAAAAAAGTCTGGAAACAGAGAGAAGGGAAAACATGCAAGTTCTTGCTGTTTTGTGCAACTGTGTATTTCTGAGTCAGCCAAGTAAAGGATGATTGTCCTTTCTAAACCTGTCCCACACCTGTACAGTTGCCTGACTCAACTCTCATCTATCTGCCTCTCCCTCCCACAAAAAAAAAAAAAAAGAAAAAAAAAAAAAAAAGATTTTTTAAGCTATTGACAGTAAAAAGGAATTCCTGCATGGACCTTAATCCATCTCAGTTGCAAGATCCCATTCCTATAATTGGTAAAAGACACCATATGTACAAGACGTGCCAGAAATCACATGGAAGAGACAGCAGAAGAAACACTTTATAACTAAAAAAACGTTGACAAACAGTATGAAGAAAGACTGTGTCACAAAGTGGGGAATTAAAACAGGCCCTTCTTTAACTCGCAAGTCACATATCTTTAAGAAAACAACATGTGCTAAGAATATTAGTGATCTCTCCGTTTGTCTTTCTGTAGCAACAGAAAAACCCTGCCTTACTCTTGGGACTAGAGTACTGGATTAATTTACTGCTTACAACTGGAACACTGCCGTGAGAAAAATCTAACTGGGAGCATCAGAGCTCCACCCTTCCTCGCAAATGGAAATCATCCTGAACCTCATTACAAGTGCTGTTATCAGTTGTGAGGTATCCAAGTCTCCCCTTTTCAACGCTTCCTTTAACGAACACACACTGACTGTTGCAGCTAACGATACTTTTGGGCTTTGCAGGTTAGTGTGCTCTGGTTAACTGGCCCTTCAGAGACGGTTGCTCCTGATATGGAATGGCAAAAAATGAAGACTAACTGAAACTGAAAACTCTATGACATGTAGGTAGAGAGAATATGTTTTCCACGTATGCCAGTTATGAAGTGCACCGTACTTGAGCAACATTTTGCTCTCAGATTCTGGGGGACAAGTGATGTAATGTTGCCACCGTCTGGCCTCTCTCATAGCAGCACAACACCCCATGAGTATTATAATACTCATGTGCTCACACTCATTACTACATTAAACTTTTTGGTTTTGGCAAAATGCAAAAAAAAAAACAGCCCCAACCAAATATACCAGCCATCTTTCATATTCCTCCATAGCTTTTTCACTTTTTTCTTCCTTCTTTGCCTGTTGCATTTGTCGCTTTCTTCTCTCCAGGAATTTTTCTACTTTCTTCTTTTTTATATATTCTTCCTTCTTTTCATTCCTGCATAATGAGAGGGAAGAACAAGGGGTCATCATGTAGCAGACTAAACACTGCATCTGTGACCAATTAAGTAAATTGAGTCAAAAAATATATTTTTACACTTTTAATAAAAGATGGAGAATATGTATTTAAAAGCTTCCATGTCCCTTTTTATATATCACCAATGTATAAATGAATCTACTACTCTATTACAGCATCACCTTTTCTGTACTTCTTTCTCCCTTATTTAGTATCATAAAAAAAAAATTCTGAACTTCTGTAGATAAGTGTAAGTTGCACATTGTCTGTGAAAACTCTTGGCTTGTAAAACTAATATAGAATTTCTCCAGCAGATACACCTCATTTCCTTCTTCCTACATCTGCATTCATATATTGTATTCCACAAAACTTTACAGATTTACCCTTTTTCCTATGGCTTAGTAATGAAGCTTGAGAATAACAATGTAAGACACAGTATCACTCAATGAATTTTCTAAGCTGCAGTCTCTCTGCCTGGGCTTACTTAGTGTCCTTTTGAGGAGGAAAGCAACTAAATAAATAAACTGAAGAGAGGTGCACGGCTTGTTTTCACTGTTATACTTGTTCTCCATTGGGAATGAAGAGTCTGATCCCAAGCATTCCATTGTCTTCCAATTACAAGCACATCAAGCATCTACGGAAGACCAATTACATTTATAAGCAAGGATTTTGGAAGCTATGATATAGCAAACACAGTGGACTAGTACCATTTTTCAACTGCTGATACACTGACTCTCCTCTTCTCTGCAACTAGGTCCTCTTCTATCTTCTTCCTCGTTCTTTCAGACTGTTTTTCCTTCCTGCTTTGCTCTCTTAAAAATTCCACTTTTCTTTCTTTCCATTTTTTGAATGCCTAAAGACAACCACAGATCCATGAGAAATCTTACCCCTCACCCTTCTGTCAATACTCCACTAGTCTATTTTACATTATTATTATTATTTTGTAATTTCTACACATCCTAATTTTGGAATATTTGTTCGTAGCATTGCTCAGAAGTGGGTATCACTATACCTAAAAAGAATGCTATTTTTCCAGTAGGTAATAGTTAATTGAAAGCATATTTATATGGAGTTTATTTTATGCACAGCTAGTAGGCTCCAAATATAGAAGCCTGTTTGTCTGCAAAGGTAAACATTACATATTTCTGACAGAGCAGAACCCAGTAAGAGCTTCCTTCAAAAACTCTTCAAAATCCATCTCTTTCTGGATTAATCAAAATTAATTTTTTACCATCTCCTGAACCACATTCAAATACACATTTATGTACATATTTCACATCACCGCTTGTGCTGCTTCTGTTTTTTCCTTATTCTGTTCTGCCGGTGTCTTTTCCTCAAGTTCCTCAAGCTTCTTTTTTTCACTTAGCTTCTTTGCTTCTTTCTCTTTCTTTTTTTTCCAGGCTTCAAAACATGCAATTGATTCTTCTCTTTTAAGTGCTTCTTTCTAGATTGGAAATAAATTAATTTCAGTATAAAATTCTAAGTGAAATAGTATGCTTTAAACTTGTTGCTAAATGGAGTAATAAAGAAATAGACATTGATTTGCTGACAACATTGCAAGCATTATAAATACATATAGTGGTTTTCTCTATGTCCATTTTTAATTTAATTGAATGAGACGAACCACTCCAGCAAAATATGTGTAGAAGGATATGAAAAACATGTTAAGTGCTTAGAAATGAAACATATTAAATACCTAAAAGCCAAATCAAAGAATGTGCATGATACTATTCAGAATACAGTCCTCTGTAGGTAAGCATCTCTTGAGGTAGGGAGTAAACGCCTCATGTTCTCATGCACAAAACAAAACTTAGCACCTTAAGAGTTGAGCATCCCAAGGTCTTTGTAAACTAACTTGAAAATTAATCTAGGAAGCACATTTCTAGCACACCTTATGCAAATGTGTAGGGAAGCACTGGACAGACACTGTTCACCACAACCATAACAAGCAGGACATGACATTTACTGTTTCACATACCTTGTGCTATTTGGAGAAAACCAGATACCTTACAACAACAGAGTGATGCAATTAGGCAGGAAGCACACTTCAAAGAACCATAGTTTGTCATAGTTTTTCTTGTTAAACAACAATGTAAACAAACCTTTTCAGTATTGTTCCTCACAATTTCAGCTTTCTCCTTTTCAGCTCTCTTTAATTCCAGTAGAAGGAGCCTTTTCTTTTCCAACCAGTTCTGTAAGAATCATTAAAATATTTTTAAAGTCCTTTTAAGGTGTAAGTAAAGAGCAGCACCAATATAATGACCACCAAAATTACTCTTAGTTCGTCCATGTGCTAGTTAAATAAGCATCCCATGTGGAAGACTTAGCTGTTATCACACGAACATTGTGATCAAAAAAATCTAAGGTTTTAAAACCATAGCTACAAAATCTAAAAAAGCTTAAAGATCTTTAAAAAAGCATCTTCCTAGAAACACCAAAAAATGTACACATTAATCAAAATTAAATAGAAGAATGGAATAAAGATTCTTATCACTTGGTATATAGGAATATTATTTACATCTGTTGTCTCTCTTGCCAATAACTATAATTAAAGAGAATAAAATCCCCCTGGGAAAAGTGAGACTTCAGGCAGCCATAAAAGGTTATGAGCCATCTGCAGAATCAGGCTTAAATTTTCAAGAATTAACCGGGTATTTGGTATGCAGCTCAAAGATAAAAGTCCTAAATGAAGACTATTTCACTTTTAAAAACTATAGAAACAATATAAATATGGATTTGAGAGTCTAAAATTTGTTCTAGGACCATAACAAGTACTAAAAACACATACCAATATGAACAGTGTCTGCTAATGAGAGTTGTTCTCAAACAGATTAGCAAAAATCTGCTGAAACCCAGAAAATAATTGTTGTGAAATTCTACAAGGAATTCACATAGACTGCTCTTCTGGAAAGAGTACAGGATTTGTTATCACTTTTCCTGAATGCCATTTGAATAGAACACATCAGAAAAAAATCCCCAACTTAAAGTACACGCTTATTTACGTTAAGGATAAAGTAGAAATAACAGACAATGTGTGCCTGAAAATAGTCTGACACAATAAATTATGAACCACATAAAAACATTATGTCCCTTTCGTTGAGCTTTTTGTTCATAATATGAGGAAAAGGCATAACCAACAGAATAAAAGGATTACTAAACCTGTAAGCCAATGAAAGAAATATAGTAAAAAATATTGATTTCAAGAAAATGAGGTGTTGACCCCTCTATCAGGACGTTTATATGAACAGTTTTGTTTGCTGGTTTGTTCAATATTTTGTTGTTGTTTGTCTTAAAATCTACCTGAAAAACAGCTGCCCTTAAATTATCTACTTTGTTGAATTCTGGACTTTTCTTCGGCATGCATTTATCCTCCAAGAGTTTTAATGATCCCAGATACTGAGATGAAACAGGTGAAGTTGATGGAACAGCTTTCCCCTTTTTCTTTAAATGCACAGAAGATGTAGACCTAAGAAAATACCAGGACACAAATACATTAGCGACCTTTCAATTTATTGTAGCTGATACCAAGTAGTGTTCCTCTTATTTCAGTGCATACCAAAAGTTACTGTGATTCTTTTTTTAGATGCGCTTGGCAGGGGACTGGGGAAAAGGAGAAAAAACTTACCTCTTTTAAGTTTATGAATTACTTACACTTTCATCTAAAAAACAGCTTAGAGCCTGTAAAGACTCCAGTAACACACTGATCACAGATGCTGGCAAAAAGTTTGGGAGTCTGATGTGACATAAATTTGAGCAAAGGTCATAACAACATGCCACATGCACTAAACTGTTCTCCACAGATGGTCAGAAATTGTCAGCAGCGAAGACAATGCTGACAAAAAATCAGAGTGGAGCAGCATTGTTGGGGCATCTTAAACAGCTCAGACCAATACTTGGCATCCTTCTCTTACCTGTCAGATAAAGGAGCTTTTGGGTTTTGTAGAACTCTCTCCTTTGCTTCACTTCGTTTCTAAGAAACACAGAGAAACAGTAAAGTTATAGTGTCTCAAGCAACAGATCAGGATGAAAAAGGTTTTTACAAGCTAACAAGGACACTGAGAATTGGACTCAGTCCTTATGAGTCCCTTCCAAGTCAGGATATTCCATGGTCTCATGATGTTATAAAAACATGCAAGACACTCTAATAAAGAAAGGGTATAGAACAGGGTAAGAAAGCAAGGAGAGAAAAAACCAAATCAAACCATACCAAACAAGCCCCAACCAACCAACCTTTCAGAATGCCTGTATCATTTTGGAACAGCACCTAGAAATGTTTATTTGTATTATGTAAAAACACAGTCAATAGTTTAGAAATAAAAATAAGTAAAAAGAACCCAGCTGGGTTATTCTATAAACACTGTTTTAAGTCTTTTGAATACTTAGCTTTAATAATTACATGTATCTACATATTTTCTTTTTAGGATAAAGCATAGAGTGCTTTGCATCTTATCCATTATTCAGGTCACACCACAAATTCCATCCTCTGCCAACACACACTGCTCACTGCAGTTCAGCTATCCTCACAACAGAGATGTGACATTTTCACTTTGAGAAGGGTACTTTCTTAAGGCTGCAAAACACATTTCAATACCTTTATCTGATTTACGTAACTTGTGGAAAAGGTATTCCTTAAATCTTTGATAAAGCTTTAAGAATTCATAAGAGCCTCAGCTCTAGAAAGCAGATATAAATTGTCAGCTTTACAGACAGTGTTCTACACCCTTAAGGTACCAACAGTAACTTTACAAAACGTTCCACTCTGCTTCTAGGACATTGCTCCAAACACTGGTAAAGTGTGTATGAGCAATACCTTGACAGAGTTCTTTGACGTGTTCCTTGCCTCCCCATGCTCAGATTGATCATTCACGGATACCTCCTGCATTGTATCAGTTATTGTTCGCCTTTCTGCTATTTTCACCATTCCATCTGAACTGTCAGCTGCTGGCTGCTCCAATTCCTTTGTTTTCTCATAGACTGTGGTCCTCATTTGTTCTATCACAGAAGGGGATTTCCTACCATTGTCCTCCAGTTTCAAGTCACTGGTGCTGACGGTCTTTTGATCTTGATCTAAAGGGAGAAAAAAGATTGAGAGGACACATTAACAAGACCTTCATTGTTTCTGAGTATTGTTATTTCTGTACAAAATGTATTTCTAGAAAAACCATTAGTCTGTGAAAGCTGTCACTAAATTCTATATAGTATAATGTATTTTCTGTATGCCTCTTTCTAAGAACTATATACTAATAAGAACAGTATTCACTTGTACTCGCATGTGAGACTGGAGTAGCAACTGCAGCTTTAACAAATGTTAGAGAATGTGAGAGCAAAACAAAGCCAAAATTTTCCATTTGCCTTTTGTGGCTGTAGTGCAGAAACCAAAAGCAAGAGTCATTGCAATCATAGCAAGAGCTCTTCTGACATCTAGCAAACTTCTAATGAAGTCTGCAAGTTAACATTTTGGGTAACAAATACTGCTTTCATTGTGTGGTGTTCTTCAGGGGTGTGGGACACATGAGGAAATAACTGTAAAATTCTGCAGTGAGGATTTAAAGAAAACACCACCTCAATCTCAATGTATGTCTAAGTGGTTAAACTGTTATTTATGAAACACATTATTAGTAAGACTTAAAAAACATTTTTATCAGATTTCAACTGCCAGTAGTGCAGAGATCCAAATTTGTAAAACAATTCAGACACAATCCAAAAAATGCCCCAGTAAAACCAAATTATAAGTCTTCCACATATTTCCGATGGAATTCTTTAGAAAAACAGAATTTTTGGATGACAAATTAACTCCAAATTACCTGAAGAAAGGAACACTAATGCTCATAATCTAAGAAATTTAACCTAGATTTACAGTGGTGAAGGTAAATTCAAGGTGACAAGAATTCCGAATTTATAACCAATATTGCAGTGTGTCACTTCACTACTTTGATTCACGTGAAGAAAAGGAGTAGTTCAACTTTTCTGCCAGTCTAAAACTACACAGGCACATCAGCCAGGAAAGAGAGGTGTCTGCATATTCAAGTACCTAGCACTTTGGTGCCATCATGTGGAAAGAAAAAACGAAGCTGATACCTTTAATCATGCTCTACCAATTTTGAAGTTGTAATACTCCATCACAGGTAATGACCGGCCATAAACTTATCTCAACATCAAACAGGAAAAAATGGTCCCATATTAGAAATTAGACAAAAAATATAAAGTCTTTTGGCACATATAGTCAATTAGCAGAATTACAAATTCTGCTTTGCATATTAAAAATGAATTAGCTATTCTTACACCGAAACATTCAAGATTGGGGGGTTTATGTGTTTGACTACACATCCAAAGTGTCTCAGTATCTTCAAAGTAAAAGACCATTTTAAGTTTAACTTTGAAATAATAAGACATCTACCACTCACAAATGTTTTAACTACAGCTGATTTTTTGACATTCTGTTACATTACAGCTTCACCTGGTCATGGAAAAGGAGTTTAATGACCTTTCCATTAAAGAGTGCATGGATGCTGTGGACACCATGTGAACACAGCTTTCTGTGCCATGCACACACTGAGGAGGCATGTTGGCAGCCCCTTCACACTTTCCATGCACATGCACTGACGGAGAGCTGGACTTTAAGGACCTAAACAGCTGGTTTTCATCTTCTGAAAGGAAAAGACAAACAGGAACCTCCTGCTCTTGGCCCACACTGGTTCAGTTTACCCCCTGGCAGACAGAGGTTGTGTATTTTTAGAAGCTTTGGCTGCAAACCAAAGCAGATGATCGCTAACACAGAAAATAACCCAAATTAAAACACTTTAAAATACTGTAACATGGCTAAGCAGCAACAACATTCAAATACTTTCTCTTCACCTGATGCTGAAGCATTTCCTTTTTTGTGCATCCGAGGCTTTGCTTTTGGTTGGTTTTCCTCTTGATTTCTTTTTTTATGTAGTTCATTAATAGGCAAGTCATCACTGTCACTATTATCACACAATACTTCTTCAGCAGCTGAATGCACTTGATTATTCTTTCTGTTATTATCCTCATTTTGACCTTCCAAACATCCTTCTTCACCATCTTTTCTGTCATTCTGTATGTTTTCACCTTCTAAAACCATTATTTGCTGAAGCTTCTTTTCATGAAAGGATAAATTCAAGTCAGCAGCAGCTTCATTTTCCAAATCTACTGCTTTTTGTGAAGCATCATCATCCAAGAGAGGACTCCCAGCAATAGATTTCTCAGTGCTTGTAGAACCTGAAGTACTTTCAGCAAGTTCTTTCCTAATATCTGCAAAAAGCACATTACTAACTTGCATTTGATACAAGTGGAAAAAAAATGGGACACAGAAGCTGTATCTTCTTACAAGCTAACACTGTTTTTTATATAACACCCTCCTGACTTTAGTTTCTGACCATTTCTCATTCTGTGCCTCTGATCTCTGTAAAGCCACCAAACTATGCCCTTATTCTACTTTCTTTCCTGTCATCTGTTTTCATGGACCCAATCCAAAGAAAAATATTCACTCATTAATTCCTTTCTGCCATGCAATATAAAGCCCTTCTACAAAACATCTCGAAGCCACAGGAAGCAGAAGACAGTCAACAACAACAAAGCTGGGCATGTTTGGTATTAGAATCCCTCCTCCCTTCCCTTCACTTCTGCCCCATTTAAACTCTACTAGAAGATACTCAAAGGAAGTGTCTTCTACAATGCTAAGGTTCACATGTTTAACAAAAATACTTATTCTTCTCTAGGCTGTTATTGCTAATTGACCTAATTTCAGAGTTCAAATGTTTGAGGAAGGTGACAGAACAATGTCATGATAGTAGAGTAACACATTTACTTCTGGAGACCTTTTATTCCTAAATCTTGTCAACAAAGGGAAATCAAAGCATCCCACAAACTGTTAAAAGATGTCTCAGGTGTGAATGAAAAACAGGCCACAGAGGAAGTCCTCTTAAAAATATATGATCATATTGAACATTCCTATTTTCCTTAGCATTTAGTGCTATACCAGCAAGAAGAAGAGTCATTTGGCCAATCTTGTCATTTGGCCAAACACAAACATTAGCAAACATCAAATGCATCCTGCTCCAAGAAAAACAGCCAGATCAAACCTATTCCTGGTTTACATACACTGTTGGGCAAGCGCGCTCTGCAGCATGTCCTGCAGCCCTTATTCACCGATTGTCCAGACTGGGAAGCCAGTACGAAAAAACCATCGGTTTTCTCTCTGCCCATGTCCACTTTCATTTACAGTACTGTGCACTACTGTCTCATCCAGATGTCAAGTAAACAAGATGGCTAAGGAGGAGAACTGGGCACCACAATGGTAGGAACCAGTACAGACTGTGTGTGGTCTAGCAGCTTGGCACCTCCACTGATTTCATTGGGAATTCTGCTGCTAACTTGGCAGAGGAGGACTCAGTGATTTAGAAGTTGTTAAAATATGAAATCTTGGAACACTAAGTCATATTGACACATAAAGTTTCTCTAGGATCTAGTAATGAGTTAAGAAAGGGAAGAACACAAGGAAAAATATTTAATTTTGTTTTACCATTTAACATGCCATCTTCATCACTTTCGAAGTCGTCTGAATATTCATCCGTTTCCTTGCTTGTTGCATAATCCAAAATTGCTTCCTGTAGCTCATTCTGAAATGGCTTCACAAATAACTTTTACATAAAAGAGAAGATTCATTTGTTCAAGTTCAGCACTAATTCTCCCCTCCCACACATATGTAAGTAAAAGTAAGCAACAGAGGTAAGCACATTTAATTGACAATTATTGTGAAGCATAGTGCTTCCACTCTAGCTCCATTCCCCTAACATATCTGCATCAAAAAAAAGCCCCCAAATATGCATGTATTTATTTCTATTTTTTCTTCATAAGAAATATATCTTGCAAATCCTTTTACCACTTTTTGGCACTTGCGATGTATCATCATGTGATACTTCTCTTTTGTATGTTTTGATCGGCAAGAGCACAAGGGTCTGTGAGAGCAGGTGAGCATGGACGATCTCTTCACTTCCACAGGACACGAGCCTGAAGCAGGTGGCAGGTCCAAACCAGTGAAGAACGTCACATATTTTGGACTCTGCTGCAGGACATCACGGACACACCACTTTTACATGGTTCTGAAGGGCACTGGGCTTACTTACAGATTGCAAATACATTAAGAAATACACCATTATCTCCAGATTCCAGGCCTTGACCCACAAACCACAAGCAGCAGTGGTTTGTCACGGGCCTTGGGCGCCTCCCGAGGCAGCTGCTGGTGGCCAGGCTGCTCCTTCAGCCCGGCTGTCAGGAACGGGGCAGCCGGGCTGCTCCCAGCCCGCGCACGGGGAGCAGCTCCTGGTGTCCTCACGCAAGGCAGCCTGCTTGCCCGCTTCCATTTTGAAAGCAACGCGGATTTTTGTGGGTGTGTTGCCTGTAACAGCGAATTAACGTCTTCCCAGTGGCAGAAACCTGCCCGCAGGCCCTGTTCCCCAGCGTCGGCTTTACCCTGCCCCTGCCTCTGCCCGGGCCGCCGCCGCTCACCTGCAGCCCGCAGCCGGCGGCGCCTCCCCGCGACATGGTGGAGGTGTCTAGCTGCGGCCTCGCAGCGCCCTCGGCCGCCGCGGAGTCCCGGAAAACAGCCTCGGGAGAAAGCCTCGGGAAAATCCCCGGCAGAGAGCTCCGGGAAAGAGCCGCGAGTCGGGTCCGGCCGCGCCGCCCGCCCGGTCCCGCCCGTCGCTCGGCAACGGCCGCGCCGGCGATGGCCTTCATTAGCCGGGAATCGCCTCGTGTCGCCGCTGCGCCACCTCCTCAGCCGGGCCAAAGCCGCGCTGCCAGGATTTATTATCGATGCCCGTGCCCTGCCAGGATTTATTATCGATGCCCCTATCCTGCAAATAACCCGGAGCACATCCGTACATTTATGACACTCCTACCAGCGCTGATACACGTTCGTCAGCCCCACTCTTGCAGTTAGGTAAGTGTCCAAAACCTTCCCCCTTGGGATGTGAGCGCTTTCCGTAAGAAACATGCTCATTTTAGTGCTTTCTGGAATAAAGATCTCATAGCACCTGTGTGTTGATTTAAATTACATTTTAGGCATGAAGAAATTATAGTGGCATAGAAGTAAATCGCCTGGTGCTTGCACCTCCTAATGCTCCAATTTTTATTTCCCCAAAGGGTGGTTGTGCGATCCACCTGGCGAGCAGCAGACCCCTGGCGACCAGGCACTTTGCCAAGCAGCACACGTCCCTGCAGAGCTGGCTGTCCTAGAGGTCATCTGTCCACTCTATGGGCCACAGTGAAGGCACCTGAATCCCTGGGTGCTCTGCGAATACCAGTCTCTTGCATCAAAGGAAAGCTGTCCAGGACCTTTTAAAGATACAGACATTTCTGTTCTTCCTCCAGTTTAAATGCTTCTGATTGCTCCTTTTCTAAAATAAGACTCGTGCTCCAGTTGTCTTAGTGATAACAAAGAACTTCTGACATGTTCTCTATACTGGTGTTATATTTATATATATTAATCTTCCCCAAAATGCAATGCATTTTTGTAAGTTGTGCAGAAGAAAATCTCTCTTGACAGAAGCAGGGAGAGAATATGTAGGACAGAGCCCAGAGCCTTAGGACTTGTTTTCCTCTTGTTTATTTATGTAGAGTTATATTTTAAAAGCAGTGCAGATATGCAAAGGCCACAACCCACACGGGGGGAAAGAGGCCCTGAGTTCTAACGAGTAACCTTGGATTTAAACTAACAGTTATTTGCCAGTGATTAATTGGTATTTAGGTGTCATCTGTAAGCAGCTCCTTGCTTTGTTTACCTGTATTTATTTATGGCCAAATAAGGCTTGATCTTCTGACTAATCATGGCATTTGTTGGGAGTTATACTTGATGCACAAATTTTTTCCCTATATTTTGTTCACATGTGAAGGCCTTAAATTTGAATCTGTGCTATGCCGTCTCTCTGCGAAGGTGAAAGGTGAGGTGAAACTGGACATACTTGTTAAGAATTTAAAAAGAGAGAAAGAAGAAATGCATCTGTTCTTTCTGTAATAATGGTAGTGATTGCTATTGAGGGCTAAATTGTATCCCTGTTACAAACCACTGAGATGCACATTTTATTAAATTCCAAAAGGTGGCAGCAAAATATTCTAAAATTGAACAATTGGTTCTTTTTTCCAAATGTCTGCTTTATTCTGGTTTCTTTTATATTACTGCCAATGTTTATGGGATATTTTGGGAGACACTGTATTCATTTAGCCTTGCATACACTGTAGAGAAGGAAGACGGTTTAAATTATTGTGTTATTTACATGAGTTAGACAATGGGTCCTCATATCACCTGTATTATTAAATATTCAATGCACTGAGTTGGTTGGATGCAGGAAAAAAAATATCAATACTGTCAGCACTGAAGAACTCAAAATGTATGAAGATGTTTTTGTCAAAACACATGAACATCAGGTCTGCATCTTCTAGTCTTACCTGAGGCAAAAATCCCACGGAGACCCACTGAAGTGGATGGGACTTAAGCCTAAATATGAATCTAGTGCTCTGGGTATAAGAGACTTAAAAAAAAAAAAACACCACACAACAAAGAAAAAACAATAAAAAGCCACAAACAAACAAAACACAAAAAAGCCCCAACCAACCAAAATCCCCCCCAAAAAAAAACCCCAAACATGGAGGTTTGTTGAGGACAAAAAGCAGAAGGTTTTATGGCATGAAAATGAGCATTAACATCTCCTTTTTAATTAGTACCTGACTAATATATCACAAGTGTAAATTGTACAAGGAAAGGTATGTTTGAGGGTGAAGTTGCTCTTTCTTGAGTAGACATGGAGCATTGAGAATAAGACTCTCAATGATCTCAGCAATTATATCGATTTGGATAAAATAAACTTAAGGGTAACATTTTATTCTGCTGACCAAATGTGTGTGAGTCTCCGCCATGCCCAGAACCTTAAAAAAAGCACATTTTAAAACAAGCATCACAATACAGTGCGATAACCATCTGCAGCAATGATGTTATATTCAGGTAGTAGTCAAGTATGATGAGATTTTTGGATGGCTAGCTTATATGCATGTAAACAACTTCCACAAGTGGTTTATTTTATCAATGTGTCTAGAGTTTGTAAGACAGGATTTGAGATTCCTTCTGAACAAATGACACATAGATTAAAAATTCCGAAATCATATATAATAAGTCACCTTAAGTCAAAATATATAAAAACCCTTACTGGAGGGAAATGTTGTTCTGCTTGCTTTGGTACTCCTTTCCAAAATCGAAAGTTACACTTGGAAGGAAATTTAATGCCAAGACAAAATCTTTAAGTTGGTGTATATGCCTGTAGAAAGTGATTTTTGCGTTGGTTGCCAGGGTCTCGGCTCATAAATGACTATTCCTGTTCTGGACATCAGTGAGAATTAGACATCCAGCTCTTGGACCTTGCACATGTATTGGTTTAGCAGAGTAACAAGTAGTTTCAATTCTAAACAGCAGTGAGCTCTTCTATTTAGGGGTCACCGTCACAGATATTCTTAAGCACAAACATTAAAAATCGTTATTTTCATGTTTTCCTCCCAGTTCATATGAAATAGTCTGTTACAATGTACCATGTTTTGCAGGGTTATGCCTGTCCTGCCAAAATACACTGTTCTTCTTATGCTTGTCTTGAAATAAACCCAGAAATATAATAAACTTTGAGCATCAGATGGAAATCCCCATTGTCATCAAATAAAGCCTCTCCCTTTTACGTCTTGATCTGATTTGTAAGTAGTTAGAGAAGTTGCTGTCAGAGTAAGAAGGTATGCAAACTTCACTTAGTAGATTGTTCTTCTCAGACATATCACCAGGAAAGTTGAATTTGATAAAATTAATACGTACAAAAACATAGATATTGAAGGAACAGGCTGCAAAACTGGAGTAAAAGAAAGAAGAAACTAGGATGAATAAATTCACAACTACATCACTTACATGGCAGTTTAGGAATATATGTGTTCTTGACTGGTTAATTTATTCCCGAGCATTAGACTTAGAAGTAGCAGATGGAGGTAGATATCCCAAAAGAAAAAAAAAAGTATCCTTGACTTTTTAAAGTTATTTTAGGCTTTATTTTTTTAAGCCGCCTTTTTTTGTAAATAGTACTTGATGTGATTCTAAGGAAAAGCATTGGAACACAGAGGAATGAGACACAGCTGTCTCGGTGTTGTGCTTGGTCATAGTAACAAGCAATGAACTTTTCAAACAGACAGAGCTTGTTTGTGTTGGTGGCAGCAGATTAGACTTCCTGTAAGGGGAGTCAGAAAATGCAAACCTTTTCACGTCAAGTGGAGTAATTTTGTGTGCAAATGGCTCAAGCTGCTTCTGTCGCTTGTATATGGACACCTTCTTTTTAAGTCTTGCAGCTGTGAGCTCTGGTTAAATAAACACCTTTGAGAGAAACCTCGCAGACCTGCAATTGCTTTAAAACATCTCTCACTCTCGAAATATCTCTATGTCTAGTGTTGTATTAATGCTGTCAGGAGAAGCCAACAGCTGTTAAGTGCTGAGTAGTAACACACTTTAATGCTGTGGCACGTTTCACAGAGAGAGGAACCACACCTGTCAGATTATCACCTGCGCGTTTGCGAAGTGTAAGGGCTCCAAGCTGCTTGCACCTGAAGGATCACCAGAGAGCCAGACATAGGGCCTTGGGTTAAAGACTTGAACAATGTCCTGCAAACTTCCAGCCCCAAGGGACAAGAAGGCTGACATCATAAAAATTAATCAGAGAAAATGGATGCAGTAAAAGGCCAAATTAAATTGCTTCATGGTTAGAAAGATTGACTGGCTAATTCTCATTGACAATAATAATGTTTCCTCCCGCTCTTTACATCCGTATTCCTCCCTTGTCTCCTTTTAATTTTTAGTACTATTCTAGTTACCCTATGGCAGGAAGATTTAAAGGAGAATAGAGCTGCCAGGTCTATTCTAACAAAATTCGTTATCTTAACAAAGATAAAACTTTACAGTGCAAGAAGCTTCAGCAAGTAACGACGAATTATTATCTTACTCTAGCGTAGCAAAACAAGGGCCCATTGGAAGCACACTGAATGTATCACTTAAACTTTTTTGAGTCATAACTGACCATATAAGATAGTATGTTTTTATATCTTTTGAATGTATTGATTTGTCTGTCAGCATACCTATAAGAACCTTCCATATCGAAGCACTTCCTAATCTTTAAGGCAGTTGTCAGCTTTCCCTGCTAGACTGCTGAGACAGAATTATTATTCCCGTTTTGTATATGTAGAGAGAAGACTCAAGAGCTGTGCTAGTGACGCAAAGGCATGCAAAAATTCTGTGATGGTGTAACTGTGGAGGATTTCTATCATGCCTGTTTTGCACTTATACCCTTAACCAGGGAAGAAAATTCAGACATCAGATGAGAGCTGGTACCCATTAGAGGCAGCAATGCAGAAGAAGCAGAAGAATCTGAAGAACATCTGTGGTATTTCAGTGTTTGATAAAAGGTTTGAGCATTTGCTAACGACTGCCCTTTGTGGTTCTCTTTTTTTAGTAAAAGAGCTGTTGGAGAGCAAGTTTTTTTTTCAGCTTACACTAGAGACAAGGTATGATTCTAAGATAACATAGCAGAAAAAGCTTTAACATCAACGCGCTCCTGAACGAATATATAGACAAGTATAGCATCTAGTTGGGCATTTTGTATTTTTTCTTTAGCTCATAAATGGGTAGGTCACTATTATCTCATAGGTTGGAGCTCTGTTTTCCTTAGCTTCAAATGCACTGGACTCAGCTGTCCTTTAAAGACAGTGGTGTTAGGGGAGCACACTTCCATACCTTCTTCCCCTTTCTAGGCCATCCAACACATCCACTGCTCATGGCCTTGGCTGCAGGTTGAGCTCTACACTGGTAACACCAGAGAAACCTGCAAAATACAAGCTCCAGATTTTGTGCAGTTCCTATGGAGACCATGATACATTAGGATATTTTTATTGTGGATTGAAGATTATATTGACTTGCCCATTATTAATATTTCTGTGTACTTTTATGTCATCTCTGCAAGGGCTATGGAAAGAACATTTCATTCAGACTTGCTAATGGAAAGGGTTGATTAATCCCAGATCTTGGAAACAAATAATCCAAGTTAGTAATCTGGAACATTAAATCAAACTCTGTATTTGCAAAGGAAGCTTAACAGTTCATCTTTTCTTGTTGTCCATGTTTCCTTCCTTCCGTCTTGTGACTTGCTTTATAGCCCCTGCAACTGATTTGAAGTTTTGCAGCTGCTAAGATGACTTGGCTTCAGTTTCACTGCAAACGTCATCAGCCCAAATCTGAGCTTCAAGTGATCTTTATTTCCTATTTCTCTTCAAATTGATTAGTTGCCAGTTTAGGGGATTATCTAAAGCTACCCTAAGACTGGTTCTCTCTGCCAGGGATCTTCAGCCTGTTTCGTCAGAGGAAAATCCTGAACAAAAGCTAATGGGCATGCCAGAAACATGTGAAGAGTGGGAGAGGGTCTGAGTGTCAAAACTCTCTCTCGAGGGGCTCTTGTGTAGTGCAGGAGGGAGTCAGAGAGAAAGAGGCATCATCTCGGTGCAGAAAGCAGCTGAGCTGGACATGGTGGGGAGGAGACGGTGCGGTGGGGTGAAAAGGGATAACTGAACTTTTTGTATCAGAGTATTTTTGACTGTGTACTCTTCAGGACTGGTGCCTCCTCTAAGTACATTTTGTGCACACATAGTGTGAAATTGCATTTTCAGTTACATAGGTCCACCCAGGCTGTTTGAGGAAGTGGGAAGGAGAGCTGTTCGGCTTCAGGACTGTAGGATCATGCTAACAGCTGTACTGTTTCCATTCCCAAACTAAACTCAGCCATAGTGCTGAGGTATTGCCACCAATACCTCATGACATGGAGATAGGTTCTAAATGTCTGAGGTGCATGTAAACCCAACACACTGAAGCACTGCAGTCAAAGATTAATACTTGAAAATTTTATTTTAAAACCGATTCTGGAAGACCATTTGTGACATGAACTTTCATCACTTATTTTAATTTCTTTCTGAGTTCCAATGCTTGAACCTTTAAAGGGACAGTGGCTGATGCTGAATCATAGAATCATGGAATGGTTTGGGTTGGAGGGGACCTTGAAGATCATCTTGTTCCAACTCCCTTTCTGTGGGCAAGGACATCTTCCGCTAGACCAGGTAACTCAGAGCGCCATCCAACCCAGCCTTGAACACTTCTGGGGATGGTGCATCCACAGCTTCTCTGGGCAACCCTTTCCTGAAGTTAAAATTTACTATTTAAATCAAGGTGTTTAAAAACTACTTGCATCCTCACAGGCAGCCCACACATATGTGCACACATGTTTATACTACAATATCTACCTAAGCACCTGAGGGCCTACCTATCTTCTTAGTCACTGACTGTCTGTGTTGAAAACAGGAATACTTCATGAGAGCAACCAGCATGATCCTTTTCATCTATTGCCTATGAGTTATCCATAGTACAGCAACTGCACTTCCCATCAATGGCATTTTCTGAAGCTTTATAGTTCTATAACATCTGCAAGCTTTAGATGCAAAATTAACAGGCAGCATCAACAAAGAAGAATGTATTTACCCAGCTGCTGAGAAACTTTTCCTGATAATAGAGCTGTGAGCTATGAAAGCCATTTTATGAAAAAATACAGCTGGGAACTGCATTTTGTCTTGTATCAAAACATTTTTCTATCTGTAGATAAATAATGGAAAGCAGATAAGAGAGTGATCACATGCTGATCTTTTTATGCAGTATTTCAAAGTTGAAATGTTTCATAAAAACTCTTTTTGCTAATGATGTGAGACACCCATTTACATTACAGCAAATTGATAAATGGATTGTGCAGTGCTTTTCTTAGTCATGCTTGTTGCCTCTTTTTCTCTTCTTCTGTTTGTTTGGGGTTTTTTTCAAACACACAGCTATATACTTCATAATTCACATAAAATATGCCAACTGTATATCCAAATCATCTAGGGAAACACCATGCAACTCAGCCACTGGTGACAAAAAGCACAGCTCGCTTCACACTCACAGATGCTGGTGGCTTACTGCACAGGAGTACCTGGTATAGATCTAGTGGGATTTTCTGTAGGATTACCTGTTTAGTTTTGTTTCTCATTTTCTCTTTAAAATCACAAAGGGATCCTTGGAAATCAGTGGGAATCTACCAAAACAAATCTATATTCTTCTTGTTCTAATTTGTGTGACCTGCTGCTGAAAGAATGCCCTTATAAAAGTCCTGGATTTTTTAAATCTTTTTGATGCAATCCCGTCAGTGTCCAGCTCACTGAAGAAGAAAAAAAAAGGGAAAAATCTCCAGCAATACAGTGTCCGTTATACATGCTTAAGCAAACTGGATTCAGTGCAATAGCTTTCATATATGCTAATCCATGCACTCAAGATACTCAGTGGATATTCACACAGTGTGATATTCACTCGAGATGTTCACTGGTGGCCTAATTCTGCACTAGTTGTATTAGCAGCAGAACTATAATGATCTGTGAAGGGGCAATGCTGAGGGTTTTTCTAGTTCTTTACTGCTGCATTATCTCAGTGAGAACACTCTTCAGGTTTTGAGCTCCTGTCTTTTATCTGTGCCTTAGTGCTGTGTAATGAATGGCTTTAGCCAGGTCTGGATTTAGCACAGCGAAGTTGTTAAGTGAGCGCAGAAAGGTGCTAAGTGAGCCTCCATGAAGGAGTCAAACGGTGCCCTTGCACAATTCAGCGCCTCCTCTGCATGCTATCGTAGCTGGCTTTAATCTTACCTAATACGGATAAAAGTACTGATGGAATCTGGGCTGCGGAGACTTCCCTGCGTGTTGTACAAATCCTGTTGATAGCACTGCATATGTATTTACAGCTGACCTCTGCTAATCGAGAAGCTGGCTGTCTGGAGAAAGCTACTCTGTGCTGCAGTCAAATGAAACACCTAGGAAAAAATATCCAGAAAGGTACTTAAACCTCTAAATCAATGGAGTAAAGCACCTGAGTATGGTTGCAAGTGGGGGAATGGGGTGGTTGTGTTTTGTTCTTTTGAGATGGGGCTAAATGCTTTAGTTCGAGTAAAGCTGGAGTAATCCTGCAATGCCTTGGAATGAAAATCCTCCCTCAAAGTTATGATGCCACCCTACTTACTCTAGAGACATAATAGCCAAGGAGAGAGAAACAAAGATAAACAACAAAATAGAGTTAAAATTAGATGTGAGCTCCCAATCTTCAAAATGGGGAAAGCAAAACTGGTCCTAATTTTACTTTCAGGTGGTGCCTTTCTCTCCCCATAATAATAGTGCTGTCATTACAGAAGATTTTACTCGTTCAAAGTGTTGCCATTAATGAATGATTCTTACAAACCCCAAGTGAAGTAGCAGCAAGTAAATAATACCTGCCTTTTAAATAAAGGAAAATGAGACTTGCAGCACAGTCCTATGATGAACATTTAAATATAAACTGTGTAATACAGTACTTAGCCTCAGAAACACTCTCCACACAGATTTGGATGTTTCTTTGTTGTAGTGCTTTTTTTCATTTCTGCCTGAGCATTCTTACTGCTGGCCAACAGAAAAAAATTTAGTTTGACACCCATTTTTCCAAGTGGATGAACTATGCAAGTTAGTGATCGTTGTGATTGTTTAAACTTATCTTTCAATGTGAATGATCAATCAGCCTGGCTTGCACATATGGAAGTGACTGAACCACTTCTATGCTACAGATTCTTGGGTGTTCAGTGGGTGCATAGGCTTTTGTAATCTGTTCATGGAAATTTTAGTGTTATCTTCTGGGAAAGTTTCTCTTTGGAAGATTATTTGCCTGTTTTTCCCTCTGTTTCTCTCTCTCATACACACACACATAGAGACGTACACACACACACACACACACAGAGTCATGTGTATAGTTACGTATTTTTTTTTTTGTATGATTCCTATGTCTATAGCTTACCAAATGCCCATTATATTACACATATAAGATACAGGACACATGCATACACCAGCATCTGTAATAGACATTATACTTGCAGCACCGCAATGCTGCTGTATCATGCTGTACACGCTGGTTTTGCAGAGGTACTGTGAGTGGGCTTTTGTAGTATTACGTATTGAGCTAATGCTCTCATTCTGATACGCACTTCTGTGGGTGGTGATTTAGCCCCATGGCTATGAATTCTTGTGAAATGGACATGTGTTTTGGATTACATCTTCTTATCCTAAGATAAACAACTGTTATATTTGGTATCGTTTTGTTGTAACAGAGGAGTCTACACTAACAGACCCATAGCTGTTAATTTGCAGATGTGAGAATTCAGCAGTGCAAAGCTTGATTTATTTGCTTGCCCAGTGCTATGTTCTATAATTAACTTTGGCTTCCTTTCACATGGGACAATAAATATAACATGTTCCATGGGGAATCATCCAAGTGTGTTGAATTCAAATGTAGTACTTAAGTCCTTTTAATTTAATTTTTCTCCTACACCCATTATTACTTAGCCTCTCTTACTTACTTAGAAAGACCTGCCAAGGTAGAAGATATTTTTGAAGGGTGGAGATGTGTGCTTAGAAAACCAGTTTCAGATATCCAAATTCTTTTTCCTTTCTTTTCATGGAGTGAAAAAATAATGATATGCTAAAGGTTCTTGTGATGTCCATGGTCTCTAAAGTTATATTGAGGTGATGATGAAATGTACAGCCTGTTAAGGAGGACTGGTGGGATATACATGCAGTTCAAAGATCGCAGGTTTCGGCAGATATAAGTGCTGTCTTAGGCTCAGGATAATCAAGTCTAAGTTATGTGGACCCTGCTGTCCTTAATTTTTTAGCAAATGCCTAGGTAAACATTCTATCAGAATCTGGGATGAAATCTTTGAACAAAGTATAATACTTTTCTAGGTTAGAGATGGTAATCAAATTGAGAAAGGAACTAAATTGTAAAATCTTGGTCCTGCACATGAAAGGGACCACATAGGTTTACACAACTGCTATAAAAACATACCAAGGGTCTAAGCAAACATTCCTTTCTTCATTAACCGTGACAACAGAGTGTTTCCCAAGTTACCCCCAGAAAGCAGAGATCCCAGTTACTAGAGGAAGCCTCTAAGTACTGAATGGTTTTTATGTAATTTTTCTGTGAGATTTATAAAAGGCTTTTTCAAAAAAAAAAATAAAGTTTTGGAGGTGGTTAGCACATAAAACAAAATGGAGGGGTTATTTAATCAGTTTCTCAAATAACCTATAATTAAAGGAATAGTCTGACAAGTACATCCTCTCTGCTGACTATCACATTACTGGTAATTGGCTGTGGTCCACAGAGAAACCAAGTTTATGCAAGTCATAATTGCTTCAGTGTTTTTTGTTCTGAACTGAAATGATGAACCAGAACTGCTGTCCTTCCAGAAGACAAGGTGCAGCTGATGCACCAGAACTTTACCTGTATTAAATAATAACACTGTTTTTACTAATCAGCAAAGTCCAAAAGTGTCTTATCTTACTGCCTTTTGGCAATTTTAGGTATCTGCCCCCACAGCACAGGATGTCAGAGCGTATTACTGAGATCATGTGAACCCAAGAACAGATCACTTACCTTTACAGACAGATGTTTCCACTGTTACCTTTTTCTTCCATGCAGAGTTTTAGGTCTTTCAGCCCGCAATGTCCTTCCTTTTTTTCTTAAGCTTTGCTTTTCTCCCAGGAACTGAATTTCAGAGAGACTAAAGAGGTCATGCCTTTATAGAATTAATCAGACACATTTGATTAGATGTTGCTGCCTTTCCAAATTCATGACAAGTTTTTAGCTTGTATTTTGTTTTAAAAATCAAGTCCCTCAACACACTTTACAACTCTTCCATTAATGAAGCACACACACAGAGAGATACACGCAATAACCCTTCTCAAATCTTAAAGGTGAATTTTTGGTAATTGACTTTCAGTCCACCTGTCACATAAGATTGCTGTGCAGTATATTCATAACTTGTATTTCTTTGCAGAATGGCCTTCTTTAGAAATACACGCTGGGATTGGAAGGAAGGAATGCATAATTCTTTAAAAACATCCTCAGAGGCAAAACAACTGTCTTTCTGGATTCAGAGTGTGAGAAATGGAACCACTTGTTCTATCTCTTTAACAATAAAAGTTTTGTTTAATTCCATTCTATTTATACTGGCAAAACTGAATATTGGATCTTGGACTGATTTTCCGTTTTGGTCTTTACAGTGAACACATGGGTAACAAGGGACTACAGACATAAGTTGTGATCCAGGTACTCCTGTGAATTTTAACATTTCACTAGTTGCACACTTTTCACCACTGTCCATGTCATGTAGTGCAGTTGAGGTAATAAAATTTTATGATTATCCGTTTATGTATCGAAGGTCTATCTACTTCAACATCCCATGTCAGCACCAAAAGAACATGGCAAGCCTATAGTGGTATTTCCACAGTTTTCTCACCCTCTAGCTGTGTGTTGCTCAGAAGGTTCCTGAGTTATGAGTAACAGCTTTCTATTTATATGTAATAGCCCTCAGTGGATTCTTGTGCTAATGATCTGTGTGCGGAGTGACTCTTGGCCTGCACCTCCACACTGATCTTTTGGATGTTGCTGTATACACTGAATCCACTTGTACTAGAAAGGGAGCAAGTTGTGGCGGAAGTTTAGGAGAACAGAAACACTTCTTGTTGACTACCCACAGAAAACTAGGGAAAATTTAGCTCTTAAAATTATTATTAAGTACACTGTGCATTAAGCACATTTCCCATTAATTCTCTGCTACCTCTGGAAGTTCATTTTAATATTTTAATGTTAAAAATGCATAGTTGAATTTCAGCAGCTCTCTAGCAAACAGAAGGAAAGTTGCAAACAGAAGGAAAAGATCCCACACAGGACTGAAAACTCAGGACACAAAAATCAATACCTTTCTTTTTCAAATCCTTTTGATTATTTTCCTATAAAGGGTTTTTATTTCAATGTGACCACAAACAGAACTGAAATGGGAGACATAGATGAGCATGAGAAACAGAAATGTTTTTTTTCCAGCCATAAATTCCTCTACTTACTCCAGATATAGACAATTCCATGTTTATTTTCCTCTGTTGTGATCTGTCCTTACGCATTTTGCTTTAATCCAAGAATTATAGCATCTAAACCTTCTCATGTGGAATGCAGGGAGACAAAGCTCTAATGGCTCTGAGATCCTTACTGAGCATTTCTGATCCCTGCTCAGATGCAAATCACTAAATCACACTAGCAACAAATGCTGATATTTTATTTTCAGCCACTGGAAACTCTTGTACTTTTAGTTTGTGGGGTTTATTTCGGTTTGTTTTGGTTTTGGTTTTTTGGTGGTTTGGTTTTTTGTGGGTTTTTTTTGTTTGGTTTATTTTTGCATGTTGTAAACATGCAAACATTTTGTCTAATCTGAACACTAAAGAGTTAAAGATGCATGACTCAGCTTTGCTATCTCATTCATTCTGGTGAAACAACCTTTGAAACTTCACGTGAAGGAAAAGCTTGTCATTCTACCCTAAGTCCTCTTCTAAGAGGTAAGTGCTATCACTTACAAACACCTGTCACCCAGACTGCTATTCATCAATTTGCAATTGAGCAATAGCGATCAGTAAGGTGTTGCTTTCCCAGCCTGAGAGCAGCTAGGGAGGACTATTCCTGCCTTCCGGCTGCTTCAGGAAAGCCCACCTGCTGCACTGTAATTCTCCTAGGAGTTATCACCCTACCTCAGAGGCACTGCAGGGTTTTTAATGTTATGTTGCACTCAGTCTCAAACTCTGTCACCTCCTCCTGTCCATCTATGCTGGGGATCTGCAGCAAACCTGCAGAGCCCTTTTCCTCAATGTGCAGCAAACAATGGCATAAATGGCTGATAAGGCAGCAATCCCTTTGTGGCATAATCTGTTAACTAGAATCATTAATTGCAGGGCTACTGATTAATTAATTGGGAGTGATCTAGCCCAGCAGAATTCAGTTTCCAGCTAAGATTTTATGGCAGAGATTCTGATGGATGAAATCAAAATAGTCTTTCTCACAATTCATAAAGCATCAATCCTCTCAATTTAATAAAATACATGTAAGCTGAGAATACCACTGGAAATATAAAGCGGTGTCTGTATTATCATCTTAAAAATGTTGTATTAGAAAGTTTTTCATGTTAGCTGTTTCACCAACAACCAGTCCTGGGTCATTTATACTGATGTCATCACCACTTCTTTGTTAGCTGTTGTGTTTTACTGTAATTCTGTAATTTCTAGTTACATCTTTCTTGGAAGCTATTCACAAAACACACCTCCAATTGACACTGGTATCAGGCTGCTACTACTTTTATGATGTTACATACATTTGCACAGGAAAGAACTCCATTTGTTTTTATTTTCATCCTACTCCCAGATTTTAGTTTCATTTTACTCCTGAAATGCTTACAAGTCTCTAGGATTTTTCAAGAACATGGAGCCTGAAAGCTCCGTGCTAAGAGTCCTAGACGTTGCTCTTGTGTTTACAAAAAGCTTTTAAGCTTTGTCTTGTATTAGTCAATGCCTTTCTTAAGCTGCTTGGCCTTGTCCATACTGAAGGCCTCTTGAACACATTCAGCAGTCAAACTTTGGGAGTATTTAAGTGTTAAAAGCTGGGGACTAATATTAAATATAATCTCTCCTCTATGAGAAGGGACAATGGTTAATTGATCTTGACAAAGGTGATAAAAGCTAGCTGAAAAACTTAGATTAGTTCAAGTAAACTCTCTTGTGTGCTTTAAAAGGTATTTGGAAGAGTGTTCAGTAATTGATATAACCTTAAAGTATAGAAGGACAATCATCACTGTGGTCTATTTTCTATTTTAACCTGATCTAACACCAACCTGGCCTAACTTGGATGCTGGATCCTTTTTTGAGCAGCTATTTGGACTATATGACTTCTGTAAGTCCCTTCTAATCTTAATTATTGCATTATACTACCCGTTTTGATTTTGCATGAATACGATGACATTAATTGCATTAAGCCTATTTGTGATGCAGAGTAGTCTGAGCTCAAAGTTGAAGACAGAAGCAAGTATTATTGCTACAACAAAAGATCACTCCTTTTTCCCCGCTGACTCTTTTGTTCTGCTATAAAATAGGGCCATTTCTGTTATCTGTTCACTTTGAAGGTGTTCCCATGAATGTGAGTAGAAAATCTGTGGAAGAAATGAACACTGACATGAACAAGGATGATAGGGCAATCTGGCCTGACAGCTTTTTGCAGTTGTAGTTCTTTTTTAGTGGGTAAGTGTGTGCAAACCAACTGTTTTCTACATGTGTGGCCGTTTATAAGTACTTGATTAATTTTTTTCTGAAAAAATCACATTGTAGATGGTTAGCAGAAGATTAATTTTGAATGCTCACTGTTTATAGTATGTGAGTGGTCAGTCAAATAAGAGGGGGCAGATTCTGCTCCCCAGAAGAATGCATCTGTATTTTCTCTGTACTGCTAATAGTGGAACTTACATATTAACAAGTAACTGAATACTTCCAGAATTAACATTATCCTGATAATACATGAAAAATCAAAATGGGTGTGTGACATTTTCAGAATGATTTCACAAATTGACAACAAATAATAGCATTCTCCCAAATAATGACCAACCGATCTCTTTGTTTGCATTTACTGAGTATTTCCTAATTACTTTGTGATTTATTTAACCAGCTGTTTAGGCATTCTTAAAAACATTTTCCAGAAAATATTATCAACACTTCTTTGTGCATTTAGGCTCAGCCCCATGAGCTCAACATCTGCAGCTCTTTAGAGTAAAAGTCTTTAATACCGTTGTCCTCCACAAAGATACACAGTTTATGTCGTGACTGCAATGGGTGTCTGTACTTTAATCTTCTTGTTGGGTTTATGGTTCACATAGGATAAGTAATGGACAAATATAAGCATGCCAGACAAGAACAGTTTATGAGAAACACAAAACCTTTAAGAACATTGCACTCACTTAAGAGAACATCATAAAAGAAAAGATCTAGTATATAGAATACTGTTAATAGAATTGCAAACAGAAATGTTTGAAGCACATTTAAGTGCCAGTTTCCAAGATCTGTTTATATCAACATTACCCGTGCCTTTTTATGTCTGGTATTTCACTTAAATCTTTACAGATTTTGCTATTTGCTGCAGATTACACTAAGGCAATGAGGGTCAACGTTTTAAAACTTTCTCAGCTGCTTTTCTCTCCTCTCAACATTTTGCATGTAATATGATTGGCAAGTTTGATGTTGCCTTTGTGCTTGAACTGAGAGACCCCATGTTTTTTTCCTGAGGCCCTTATTTTCAGAGCCCTGCTAAAGTTTTATTTCTTTTTTTTTTTTGTCCAGGGTACTGTTTATGATTCTCCTTTTAATGGAGAAAATGTAAGAGTAGAGAGGTGGCTTTCTGAGTATAGAAGTAATGTGGAATCACTCCTCCAAAGGTTAAGGGCGATTCTAATTCTCAAAATGTGAGTGAGTGAGTCTATGTGCCTTTGCAGGTTTTGGAGGGGAAGAGGAGAATTTCAGGAAGGGGACCAGGGCTGGAGATGGTAACAAGACTTTTATTCTCATGGCAAAATAAGAACGAGAAAGGATACATGCTCCGTTGTATAAGCACAGAAGTGTTCTTTGCTCCCACGCTCTACATACGAAAGAAACCTATTGAAAGCTCAGATCCGCACCTCAATGGACAAACATGCTATGGTATTTACTTTTTGAATGCTCAGCTGCATTCATAGATATGCGTGTTAATATTTTTGAGAGGGTATCTAAGAGCCATGTGTGTAGAATACAATCCAAGGAAACATAAAATCTTTTTTGGCAGAGCTCATTGCAGTCTGATGTATGCTCAAAATATTAAATCTACTTAGTTACTTTCATTAATAAATAGACTATGTGCTTGATTTTTAAAAGTTGCATGATAAATTAAATAGCATTATCTGATTTGGAATAGCCCCTGATCTGTGACAGGTGGCATTAGTGAACAGGTGCTTTGGCTTTTTTTTATATTGGGTTTTTGTCCTGAAAGGTTGCTAGGGTCATTTTGGGGAAAAAATAGAGAATAGAGGAGAAGAAAATAGATTTATTTTCAATAAAAAATTGGGAGCACAGGTGTGTAATGACTGGTTTAATGGCAAAAGTATCTGTTTCAGAACATCTGTACCAACTTAAGGGAAAATGGACCAGCTGGAAAAAATTAAATCAGCATGAATCATACATCCAAAAGGTCACTGATCTAAAAATATACATCCCAAGAAAAAGATAAAAAAGTATGTATGCAATCTAAAATTACCAAGTAAAAATTAAAATCCTTCTAAACATTCTAAACTTAGGACATTAATTTATTTGAAAGTAATGTGGGAAGAGGCAAAAAGCCACTCTGTGATGTCACTTTCATTATATGGAGCACAGCTAAGGAGATAAAAGAAGATCATGCAGAGCCCAGGAGAAGATTAAGCCTCTTTATCTCTCTGTGGGAGGGGGGAGAGCATAAATACAGGTAGTATTTCGTGTTCAGAGAAGACGCAGGAACTCTGAATGACTGAGTTTTAATGTGCACTTCTATCACTGAAGTGCACTGAAGCATAACAGGAGATATGCACACGGGTGCTGAGGATCATTAAGTCACTCCAGTCAGCCAAAATTATAAAGCTAACAAGTAAAACCAAGTCCTTCTTCTTAATAAAGTTCCAGATATAAATTTTGGAAGGAGGAGAAACAAAAGTTCTGTTGGATGCTGTACCTTCTTGCCACAGCTTAAAAACGAGAAAAAAATAAAGCATAAGTATGTGGTAGGAAAGAAAATTCTGTGCAGGTACATTTTGAAGTCAGAGCCTTGTTAGCAAAGCCTAGAGATGTTCCAAAAGCAGATTGTGCAACATTTTGTCAAAAGTGGCTTGTATTTATGTGCATACCAGAAATTTCGAAAGGATGCTAATTTGCCTTT
Organism: Eulacestoma nigropectus; assembly: GCA_013397775.1. Taxonomy (NCBI): domain Eukaryota; kingdom Metazoa; phylum Chordata; class Aves; order Passeriformes; genus Eulacestoma; species Eulacestoma nigropectus. The sequence goes on along the minus strand of VZTE01004632.1, from coordinate 192,479 downwards.
CTTTTTCCTGTGGAAAAATCTCATTACAACATCAAGCACTGGCAGAAGCAAAGACTGATATGCCACTTGCTGGCCAAACAAAGGTTGGACTCCGAGCTCACAGGGAAATGGCACATGCATTGCTCCATAGGACTTTTCCTAGGAAATATGCCTCTTGTTTAATTTTATTCGTAAACAACCCCTTATTCTTTTCTTAGCCATCCAGTTACAGCAAAAGGGGCAGATGGGCTCACACTAAGCTGTTGTCCATAATATGCTGTTAAGTTCAAGGGAATATGACTGATTTTCACTAATACCTCTAGCAGGCCCAGAATATTTACAGAAAGGTTTGATAATTTTTCTGCTTTCTGCCAGTTGCCTTGGTTCTGTTTTAAAATCTCATGTACATGCGTCTCCCTATCTCTACATCTCCTTTCTTTGCACCTCATAGTATCATGTTGTGGGGGCACGTTCTGTGTAATACCACTTCTTAATTACAAAGGTCCTGAATGGGTTTACCGAGTTTCTCTTTTTTCTTGGAGTGTCCATTTCTGCTTGATGTCAAGGGATATCCTTCTTCTTCTGGTAAGTTTATGAACTTCATTATTTTGCTTGTAGTTATTTTTAGTTTTTTCAAAGAGAGGTAGGAGGGCACACAGAAGGAGGAACTATTGCCATAAAAATTCTTTGGGGTGATAGACATTAAGGGACTTTGCACCACTTTCTAAAGATGGATAAATTCCAAGTTTATTTAATTTCCCCCAGCAGTCCTTTTCACTGCCTCATCTCCTGGACTGTGGGCTATCAACATAGTTGTAAATCCGAGATTAGACTGTGTGGTGAATCACTGCACCGGCAAGCAGGAAGCAAAATAGAAGCAGAAGGTCAAGCATAGGGCAGTTGCTTTACAAAAAGGGAGGAAGGTGATGGAGTACACCAGAAAACTGAATGTAGGCCCTATAGAAGGGAAGCTGAAAATAACATTATTTTGAGACTTTTAAAGGCTTGACTTAACAGCTCCTTCAGTGAGGTTGTGGTCCACTTGGTGAAGACTGAGAAGACACATTCTGATTAATAAGGATTGAGTAATAATTATATGTAATGGATGTTTTCCCTGTCAATTAATTCATAAGAATGAAACAGTGTTTTAAGAAATAAAGAAAATTTTCCTAATTATGTATAAGCATATGTGTTATTGTTTCTGTTTGTTGATACAGCTATCATTGGCAGGATTCCTCCCTCAAGTGACTTTCTGAACAACATTCTCAAACTGGCACATTTTGTTGTGGGCATTATCATGTAAAACAAATAAAAGTGTTGGTTTCCTAATTGTTTAGAGTATTTACTGCAAAGTTTCTAAAGCATGGAAGACCAGTGGGGTGTGATTGTTCTTACCATCCCCTCTACTCTTTATAACAGGCATTTAAGAGTTATGAAAAATCCAAAGCCAAGCCAATTATGCAAACAACTAGACAAAAGCAGCATGCTGTGCAATTATGACTGACTGTTAAAGGGATCTTTACAGACTTGTTGAGCTCTTTTAATTGTGCAAGGTATTCAAATCAGCAGTCCTTATTGCTGGGAATTAGGTCCCGCCAGCATGGGTTTATGAAAGGCAGGTCCTGCTTGACCAACCCGATCTCCTGCTATTGGAAGGTGACCCACTTGGTGGGTGAGGGGAAGGCTGTGGGTGTGGTCTACGCAGATTTTAGTAAAGCCTTTTACACTGCTTCCCAAAGCATTCTCCTGGAGAATCTGTCAGCTCATGACTTGGACGGGTGCGCTGTTCTCTGGGTAAAACTTGTCTGATTGGCTGGGCCCAGAGAGTAGTGGTGAACAGAGTTCCATCCAGTCACAGGTGGTGTCCCCCAGGACACAGTGTTGGGGCCAGCCTTGTTTGATGTATTTATCAACGATCTGGACGAGGGTATCAAGTGCACCCTTGGTCGATTCACAGATGACACCAAGTTGGGTGGGAGTGTTGATCTGCTGGAGGACTGGAAGGCTCCACAGAGGGATCTGGACAAGCTGGATTGATGGGTCAAGGCCAGTTGTATGAGTTTCAGCAAGGCCAAGTGCTGAGTCCTGCACTTGGGTCACAACAACCCCAAACAGTGCTATAGGCTGGGGGAGAGTGACTGCAAAGCTGCCCAGTGGAAAAGGACTTGGGGTCCTTGCTGGTCAACAGCAGCTGAACATGAGCCAGTGGTGCCCAGGTGGCCAAGAAGGCCGATGGCATCCTGGCCTGTATCAGCAATAGTGTGGCCAGCAGGACCAGGGCAGTGACCGTCCCTCTGTACTCAGCACTGGTGAGGCCACACCTCAAACCCTCTGTTCAGTTCTGGGCCCCTCACTGTGAGGAAGACATTCAGGTGCAGCATCGGAGCTGGTGAAGGGTCTGGAGCGCAAGTCCTATGAGGAGCAGCTGAGGGAGCCGGGGATGTTCAGCCTGGAGAAAAGGAGGCTCAGGGGAGACCTTATCATTCTCTAAAACTGCCTGAAAAGAGATTGTACTTGAGGTGAGGGTTGGTCTCTTCCCCCAGGTAACAAGTGACAGGATGAGAGGAAACAGCCTGAAGTGGTGTCAGAGGAGGTTTAGATTGGATATTAAAAACATTTCTTCACCAAAAGGGAAGTCAGAACTGGAACAGGCTGTGCAGGGAAGTGGTGGAAACATCATCTGGAAGTGCTCAAAAGGCCTGTGGATGGGGCACTTGGGGACAAGTGAATATGGTGGTCCTGGGTTAGTGGCTGGCTTTGATGATCTTAGAGGTCTTTTACAACCTAAAAAATTCTATGACTCTAGACAATGAGGTCTCACATGGTCATGAAACAAGAAATAGTGAGCAATTTCTTGCTGTTTCCTTCAGTATAAAATACAATGAGCATCAGATTGAATTATTTAACTCTTCAAAGCAAACTCATTAACTTAGTTCCTTGGAAACTTCCCAAAAATTTGTAGAACTTCTTACCACAACTTGTGGATACTAAAATTTTACAGAGTTTCAAAAACAACAGCACAAATTACTGGAAAAGCAATTCATCAAAGACAATGAAATACAATGTGAACGCCTCTGACTTAGGAAGTCCTGAGGCTGGGAGGGTGTTCTGGAGAAGTGCCACCACTTGCCTGGTCTCCTTTTTTACTCTTCTCTCAGCATCTGTTGCTGACCACTGCCAGAAAAATATGAGGCTAGTTAGACCTTTTGTCTGGGCCAGCGTAGCTGTTCTCCTATCCCTATATGCTCAGAGGCACAATGTGGTGAGCTGAGCTGGGTTATGCAACACACTTTTGCCTCTTCCAAAATTATTTCAAATCTCCCTGTGGTTCGTGTTGCCACAGTCCTGGCACACCTGACTGACAATCTGTTCCTGTGCTGGGCTTATCCACCCCAATCTCAGCCTTTGGTAACTGTCTTGGACAGACAGAGCCAAAGTTTGGATATGAAAGAAGAGGGAGGCTGTGCCTCCATATGGCTGTGAGGATACTGTGCTATGCCAGAGCACACTGAGCCCATGTAGCAGTGCTTTGGGAGGATTATATCCACTGTACATTTCCCGGCCTTTCTTTCCCCGCGTGGATCAACATCTGGGCTGAGGTCTGCAAAATGAGCAATCTCCATCCCCTGTCACCAGTGTCTCTGTGCCAGAGGGCATTGCAACCTTCATGAAATTTGGGATCATTGGTGATTTTCCTGGATTTGTAGTGCAGTATATGGCACATTCTTTAACACTAGCTTCCTGCTGCTCTGTTGTGCCGTGCTGAGCATCAAATGTCTAGGTCATCTTGCCCGTTTCATGCACTGCCATCATCAGCTACTCCACCTTGCGTCCAGCACAGCTCCACTGGCTACCTTTGGAGTAGAGCCTGTGGGAGGTTTTGCATGTGAGCAGGCTCTGCCATGCGACTTATGCCCCTGGCGCCCTATTTCTGGTTGAGCAACTGAAGAGGAACATGAAAAGGTATCATGGAAATCTACAACAGAAATTTGAATGTCAAAGAATGGGAAAAACATGGTGGCCTAGAAGAAAGGGAATTATGAGAATTTGAACCTGAAGTCCTTGTTGACGTGTCAGAACACGCTTCATGTCCTTGAGGAACTGGGCTCAGCAGAGTAGTTAGGGTCAATAGAAAGTATGTATATCATATGTTTTTTTCCAAAATAGACTTTTAAATGGAGGACATTTGGCACTGGCAAGGGCAGTTCAGCAAGTATGCATCTGTCCTTCCACTGTAATGTGTACAAGTTGTAATGAGCTCAAAGTTCTGCCAGAAGAACTTTCTGTTGTAGACATGACCTCAGTACTTTACAACAAGAAACACAGGCTAATATTTGTGCAACAGAACTATGTGTACAAAAATCTCTCCTGCAACCGTACAGGCATGAGAGATTAAATAACCAGTTAGATGTGATCTGACTGTTCATACAATCCTAAGAACTCTGCACGTACACAAACCATAATCTACTTAGAAAAGTTATAGTCATGTTTTCTTGCACATATTATGACATTTTTGGAGGAAGCTACATTTACCTGTTTATTTCTATCGTACTTTTCCTCCTCAAGAAAGGGGTAGTTTTTCTTTGCCTTCAGTAACACTCTGGCCATTTAATAAAAACATATCACATATTCATGCTGCTTTTATTATTTATGATAAATGTATAATACTATTTCATTATGTAGTTTATTACAAAGGCTTCTGGTTTTCAAACATAATTTCCTCCTCTGTTCTGCATTTATTCTGTTAAGAAGCAGTTTACCTTGAGTTATAGGTACTGCCTCATGCACATGATACGAAGCCTTTTTATCTGATTAAAAAAGATTAAAGTGGAAAACTGTTTAATCAACATGAGTACTAAATTTGAATGGAGAAAGTGCTTTTTGATCAGAAGAGATAACATATCCCTCCCTCCTGTGATTAGAAGAAGTGACGTCTTTGCCACTAGCTGACATGTGTGTCACTTGTGTTGCCAGCAGCAATAGTTTCATGTGCTGATTCTAATGAGTTGCGACATGTATTGTTAATTATTCTGACGTGAATTTTTCTTTTGGACAGACATTGTATGTAGCATTAATAAAGTGCCAGCCAAATACTTTGCTGTATTACTGTTTTCAAAGAAAGTTGTTCCACAGAAAATATATTGAAAAGCAGCTCCATGTTAGGAATGCAGTTTCAGCTCTATATTAGGATGAGCATGTCATCATAATTATTTTGGGGTAACTTGAGAATGTGCAATAGAGTAACGTACACGGAAATGACACACTGAAAATCCATTTATGAAAACAGATGACTGGTATCAGAGTGATATAAATACATACCAGACAAATGACTTTGGTTTTTATTTCACAAAGCTACAAATGAAGTCAAAATAATGAAGACGTGCATTTGAGAAAGTGAAGGAGCAGTTTAAGCAGGCAGTAGGAGGCCTTCAGTCTGCTGGTGTATGATCAAACAACTTTAATCAGCAGCCCATCTCCTTTGGCATGTGGAAGTGAAATCCCGCTTTATAAAAAAACAACCAAACAAAAAATACCATCAGCAAGGTTATTTATGGAATTTAATGTAAAATGATAGCTTTTCATTTTCCCACTGAAAGGAACATATTGTGTCTTAAGATCATGTTGAGTCTCACTTTCTAACTACAATCTTTTAGAGTGGTGCTGGGAGCTGGTTTTCCTGACTGGAATAATTTACTCTTGAAAGTCAGAAGCCACTGCTTTTATCATGCTTTCAGTATTCTTGCTTGATACCATAAAAATGCAGCTGCCCTGGATAGCTAAAAGGAGAATGGAAGGCAAGAACATTTTCGTTTTATGTAAGCTATAACATCAGGGAATACCTTCTCCAACACATACTGTTGCCTCATGGGTAGGCAGTGTACATCACTGGAGAAAAATAAATGAATTCAATAGAAAGCAAAGTGAAGTCTTTTTTTTTAAACACATACCCTCTGCTATATTTCTGTAAACCTAGAAATAATTGATCTGAATTTCAGTCGTAGGTTACGTGTGAAGGTGCAGAAGAATAGTCTGGCTTTATCCAACCACCAATTTTGGTATAATTGCTGCTGTTTTTCACCATTGCTCTACGTTTATTTCTGTACTTTAAAGGGTTTCTCTTGCTGTCCTGTGCAGTAACACATGGAATTACAGCCTCACTGAAAACGTTTAGTAAGGAAAGATGCTATGAACTATAAATCCCAACAATCAGATTTCTGCACAGATGGATATTTAGCTTTGTATATCTTCTTTAGACCCAGGATCAGCCCTTCCCTGAGATGCTATTCATGTCACAGAGAGCTAATACATAAATAATAGATTCAAAAGAAAAGTATAAATAACTTTCCTCCCTAAGCAGGCATAAAAATAAACACAAACCCTAGCTGGAATATGCCTAAATAAAATCTCTTTTCTAAATCCTTTTAGAAATCCTTTAAATACAGCAGTTATTTGCAAGACATGATTTTCTTAGGGATTCATGAGTTTGTAAGTCAGCTGTTCGTATCAGATGGAAACGAAGAGCTACTCCTTTTTTCCTTCTCATTTGCGTGCTGCAGTTCATAATCTTTTAAAGAAACACAATGAATACTGTCAGTAGGGAAATTAACATGACACAACTAATCCCAGCAATGCAGGAACATCCTGTTATTCCCTGTTATACTTATTGGTGGTTTTATTCTCCCTTAAACATTTTTACATCAAATTAGTGGAAACTCCAGTTTATATTTAATCTAGGAGTTTGTTCATGGTATTGAAGGCTGTAACTTACAGTTGCATTTGGATCATTTAGAAAATACCAAATTGATAATAAAAAAATCTGACTTTTTAAAATTTTGGGGCCAACTTCTTTTGGAGGCCATGGAGGAAGAGGGGAGAGCCCCAAAGCCGTGCAACCAAGAGATGAGTAGGGCAGTTAGCTGAGAAACGACACAGTGTCAAACCACTCCTCTGCCTGACACAAATAAATAATCTGAACTTAATAAAAGTTCACAGGGACATGAACAAGTCTAAGGACTAGAATATGCTCTTGTCAAAATTTGAACCTGGATGCGAGGAAGTGGATTCACTGTACAAGTGAATTTTTTATCAGACCAATAGATTTCCATAAAGTGCTTTGAGATTACAGGAACAGGAATTTTGACACAGATTTTTTTCTAGGTTCATTGTTTTCTTTGGTTTGAGTTGGGTTGGGTTGGGTTTTGGTTTTTGCTTTGTTTTGTTTGTCTGTTTTTAGAGAAAGTCTTTTGCTCTTTTAAAACCTAAGTAATATCTCTTGGCTTGACTTTTGTTTTTGTTGCTATTAGGTTTATAGCATGAGACAAAATGAATCAGATTATTTATCACAGCTCTGTACTTCTTTATAAAGGTCAGCATTTAGGTATTGAAAATATTGGAAAGAAGATATATGTGGTATTTTGGGCTATTGATCTGTTTATGATGTATCATAGTGGCCTCCAGTGCTTTAATTTCCTTAATAGCCCACTTTTAGGGCTGCTGTCAAGGTGGGAAAGAACGTTTTATATCTTGCCTGAGTTTCTGTGTCCTTACCTTCTGCCTACATTTCAACACTTGACTTTTCAAAAGTCTTTTTATCTTTGGACTTGGGCTTTCTGTATTCAGGAGTAGTCAGTTGGTCTGTAGCCCTTTTTACTTCATCTCTTGTGCCTCAAAGGATTTAGCGCCATATCAACTATGTTGTTATTCAGTAAACACTTACTGTGCAGAGATGAGATGCTGAAAATAATGTAAAAATTAAATATTCATTGACTTGAAGGTTAATTTGACTAGGAGTGCATGTGTGTAGGAGGAGTATGGTTGCAAGCTCTATAGTAAGTAGGTTTTCAAATTATATAAGTGACAGGCTGATTTCAGAGCTATCATTTCATCTGACCGACAATGGAAATGGAAATGAATATATGAAAAGAGAAAGTTCTTGTGAATATAGTCTCACTTATGCTAATAGAGAAAATCTGTACAATCCATGGAGCAAATCCATAACAATGGAGTTTATCCATATTAACATATTATAACTGAGATCCGGGTGAGGGTTCTACTGATTTGGTCCTTAGCACCTACATTTGGTATTTCTAAATACCTGGGATGAAAGGTTGAAGTTTTTGGTCATTTAAATTCCATGGTAAAGCTGAGAGTGCTGGCAGTAAGAAAGCATCCAAAAGTTACTCATATTGACTCCCATTTGGAATTTGCTCTGTAGAGTAGAAAGGTGCTTCTGTGGGAAATGTAGAACAGTATTCTGAACGTGAATTAAAAATGAAAAACTTCGGAGAGTTTTGCAATACATGGAGACTCCAGACACAGGAATGGGAGTGAAAAGCAAATAGAAATAATCAACACACAATACTGTGTGTTGGCAGATGGATTAAAAATAGTGGCTTCCAAGGCAAAAAAACCTGAAAGCCCAGAGATCTAAAGGGACTGAGTAAACGTTTAAATTTTGCTTTCAATTCTGCTGGAGACACTAGCAACTTAGAAATTAGGATACAGTTAGCAGCTTTCCCAGCCTGTTCCTGGGGGCGATTCATAGTTGTTTTTAATTACATCACTGCTGTTGGTCTAAAGAAGTTGGAATTTTTTTCCATTCCTCTGCACTAGCTTTTAGCATATTTACAAAATGCGGTCAGAAAGAAGATTAAAAATAGATCTTCTAATACTGAAATGTACTTGTTACATTCAGTTTGGAGCTCCCGCTTTTGTTTAGTGTTCTGTCTAGGAGACGATTTGTTTTAAAAGAGCATTGCATTTTATGGGCTATGAGATCTTGTGTTCATCTCACAGGCTTGTATTTTGACCACTGACACATCTGACACATAGTTCACTCATCATTGGAAGTAATTGCTTACTTTAAAGTACTGTTTTTCCCAGTAAGTGTAAGGTGTCGGCTCCATTTCTCCCCAGAGGTTACCTAAGGCTACAGAATTCCTTCTCTGTACATTTCCCAGTTTTGTGATGCTTGGGTTAATTAATGGCTGATGTTCTTTCGCTAGATAGTTCTTTCATATTTTCCGTGCTGAATGCTCCTATGCATGCATCTGAGGTGCCCTGTAAATAAAAAATCCCAGCAAAAATTCAGCCGCTTGGAAATTATTCCTCACTCATCGTATGAGTTTAATCTTTGTATTATGTTCCCTCTAAAATAAATATTTGAGTTGACCTTAATAAAATCTCATCTTAACTTTCTGCCAAACTGTTAACAGTGAAGTTTGCTTCTGCCTTCCTCTCGGGTGTCTGAATCTGTTTTCTTGTATGCGGACACATGCACAAGCCTTTATCTCTGTGTAGCAATTAAATATGCAGAGCATCCTTTCTTTTTTACATGTGACTCTTCAACAAGCATTTAGGAAGTTAAAAGGAATTAAAATTACAATTAACATAGAGAATTTAAATTAAAATTACAATTAATATGAAGAGCAAAGAAGCGTCACTTGAACTGGAGAAGGACTCTGCATGCTTCCTTTTGCCTCAGTGGTGTTGCTGTCAGGATAAAATACAATGGTATTACTTCTCCCCGTTCCTTTTAGCTCGTTTTACTATTCAGTGCAGGAAGGCCCAGTGTTAGTTTCAGGACTTAATGTTCCTAGTCTGGAAAAAACATGAAGAAAGCTGAGTATAACAGAGAAATGAAGACTATTCTGAAGGACAAAAGTCAAGACAATAATCGGTGTTTAAGGAACTCGGTAATAGGCACAAACTACAGGGTTACAAGGGCATGTAATGGTAGGAGAGTGGTAATGGATTTTAACTGAAGGACAGTAAGTTTAGATCAGATTTAAGAAAGAAATTCTCTGCTGTGAGGGGGATGAGGCACTGGACCAGGTGGCCCAGAGAAGCTGTGGATGCCCCACAAGAAGTGAGGCTGCTGGCACCTGCACCAAGCTCCATTGCAAGGATTGCATGTGCACCAGCAATTGCAGTGTCCTGGCACAGCCAGAGGGCAGTTAGTTCTCACGCCAGGGGAAGTCCAAGTTATGTCTAGAATTAATACACAAACCTGATGGGATACTAACACATTTGTCACTTGCACTTTGAATTCATACTCAACCTAAGTACAGAATATTACATGAAAGTCTTTTAAAAGGGGAAAGGTAATGGAGGAAAAACATCAGCTTTTGCTGCTTTTGAACAGAGGTAAAGCAATAGACTGTGAAGAAAGGTTAAAACTGACACAAATAAAGGCAACATAAATGGAAGCTTCTGTATGGTCCAGTGCCTGTTTTGCTTAGAAGGAGTGTGAATAAGTGAAATGCAGAGATTAAGTGGTACCCAAGCAAACCAGAGGACCACAGATCATGCTTTAATGCTGGGGGAACAGTGGAGGGAAAATGAGAGATCCTTACGTTTTTAGCATCTGGTACTTCTGTGTTTCATTTGAATTTTCTAATACAACTTTCTCCAGCATCAGAAAATACTATCTGCCTCTTTTTTCTTTGAATGTTTTAGCCAAACTATTTAAAATGGTACATTACTTTTCTCTATTATTGTGGTGTATTGTGACAGAACCAGTCCATGATAAATCCTCTTGCATTGCTGCAGTATCTGCAAACACTCTATTGTCTATGTTCCACTGAATGCAGAGGTAAAAAAAATATTACCCTTGTGTCTTCCACTGCCAATTATTTCAATATCACTCTAAAACAGATTTTTTTGTCTCCATTATAAAATATTCTAGAGAAGAACATTGGTAATGCATTGAAATCTTACAGATTTTGTTTCTTTCTAAGTGGTGGGATACAACAGAGGAATGATCTTTATCCCTGAGATGGAGATTAGGGACTTAATATTTCTGTTTCCCAGACATACTGACAAGCAGGTAAATACATCTGGAGAGACTTTCTTCCTAAATGGTGAACAGTTCCTGCTGTGCAAAACCTTTGACATGCATTCAGCACTTTTCCTCATTAATTTTTGTTGCGTGCACTTTTTCTGTTAGAACTTTAGTCAAAATTTCCTAGTTTATACAGTTTATAGAGTATAGTATATGGAACTGAACAAGAAAGGATTTCCCTTCTTCTAGAAAGGGAAATAGTAGAGAATATAGTCTGTATTGTGCATTTGCTTTGATAAGACACCAGAGATATACATGTATATTTTCAAAGCTAGAAAGATGAACTTTCATAGTAAGTGTATCCTAACTAGCATTAAAGAGAGGGATGGCTGGAATGGCCAGTGAGGATACAAAAGAAATGGATGGAAAGGTTTTCAATGAGAAAGAGAAAAAAGAGGGGTTTTTTTTTGTATAAGTGTGAGAGAAATTCTGTGCTGGTGAGAAGAGGGAAAGCTATAGCAGAGATTTTCTCCTGGCAAATCTCTTTTAAATTGATGGTCTGGAGAAAAAAATATGCCTTCTAAGAAGTAATTAATATCTTTTATTAACATCATGTCTCAGAACGAGACACTAATTTTGTTTGAAATTCTCTGCCAGTAGCTAGATTAGCATGATTGAACTGAGAGGTGAAAGCCATAATTTGAATGCTTTATTCAGATAATTATTTAAATTATAGAAAAGTGATAGAGGAGGGACTTACATTTTTCTCTATCACAGAATAATCGTGTGTCAGAAAAGTATGCAACACTTGAAAAAAAAATGGGTGTGAATTAACAGTTTGGAGTTCTTTGCCTGGGGATAAAAAGTAGTAGATATAATCTGTAAGGTACTAAGACACAGACAAATAAATACAGGCAAAAGGTGGTAAAAAGTTCCAATCCTTCACATCTTTTTTATTTTCAAAGATGAAGTTGTTTTTAAAAACCTTTCTGAGTTAAAGTGCATAAAGGAACTTTCAAAGTATCTAAACAAGGGGAAATCTGCAAGCCTCGCATTTATTTAAGACTTAGTAATTTGTATTTCAATAAACTGGAAATGAAATTGGATGTGGAATTCCAAAGTTTACGGCTTGCTATATCCTGTTAGACTGATTTTT